>JAWQEG010001445.1:60000-105000 GCA_033782935.1 Petrolisthes cinctipes | reverse complement strand
TGACCAAAGTGAAAAAAGAATCAATCACACACGCGTTTCCGACTAGAGAATCGTGCGCCGTCTCATAACAGCAATGGCTCGCTCTTACCTTCCCGTCTCCCTGCTTATTTCTCTGCTATTCTTGTACTCAGCACTTGGAAACCCACAGTCTATCTGGAGGAGGAAAGGTGAGTAAGTTGTTCTTCCATCTTACATCCCTGGAGTTTTAAATATTGCTTGTGATTTGCATTTTTCGGTGCTTTATAATAAGCTATATAAACTTAGGGAAATTTATAGTACTCCTCCATAGATAAACCTTATTCCATCACTTTTCAAATGGATATGATGTTTTCACTATGAAACTTGGGCCAGCATCCTGCATACTGATGTCATTTAATTAAATGGTTTTGATTTAAACAATGGGCAGCGACTTTATATGTTTCTAAGTACTTCTAGACTATATATATTTCTTGGAAACGTAATTCAGACAACTAAAGGCTAAAAATTGTTGCACCTGAAATTAAAAATGGTTAAACCTAATAAAACACGGTTGAATTAATAACTAACAATTAAAAACTTTACCAGGAAAAGCACAATGTTCAAGAGTTAAGCATATATGTCTCATTAAGGGATTGAATAATTTGACACAAATTATCTATAAATAACATGGGTGTGAGCTGACCTTGTGAGAATGGGAAACTTCCTGTATCCATAGCTAGTAAATGACAATAAATAGACCACTCACTGTCCCCTCTCAACCATTGATCACCTCTATATATGTATACAGTAAACTTCCTGTATCCATAGCAAGTAAATGACAATAAATAGACCACCCACTGTCCCCTCTCAACCATTGATCACCTCTATATATGTATACAGTATACTTATGTCCCACAACATTAGGAGAGCAATGTCAACCTATAGTTACTGTTGAAGTCAGCCCATCCAATCTTAGACTGACAGGTTATGAAAATCCGTTCTTTATATAAACTTAATTAAGGACCCTATGATCGTTTATGAGACCAGGTGGCTTCTGATTCCTCCTGACTATGCCACGAAACAAGGTCCTTCCAAATAGGTAGTGTTTCGGGACAATGTTTCAGGGACTCACTAAACATCAATTTTTTCACGACAGTACAGGGTCCCTTAATTGACTATATTATAAAATGATGAACCGTTCTCTGTATTCTGCCCTGCATTACGACCTTACACCAGTACGCAGTGTTCTTATGAGTTTGTGTGTTTACTGTATACAACGAGAAAAAATGTTCCAATTATTCTCATCTAAGTACAGCCTCAATCAAATAACCACCGACGCTTTCCTTCCATTGTAGTAAATATCTTGGTAATAAAGAACAACACGTGTATGATTTTGCAGCACATCACAATAATAATTGATGGGGTTGAGTTGCCATAAGGTGTTGTACGATTATAGTTTGATATGATACTAATTTATTTGCACGATAGAAGGAAAATGTTTGTGGTTATTTGATTGTGGCTGTACAGAATCGAATATGCTGTAGAGAAGTGTGTAATACTGACCGCCACATTAATCTCTGCTTCTCCCAGCTGTGGACAAGAAGTTGAACAATGGTTTGCTGTTGAAGTCCACTGGATCCAGGATAATGTGTAACGCTGCCTGCAATATCTTACCTGATTGTATATCCTACAACTATAAAGGTAACAAAAACACAGCACTCTTATTACTACAACTATTACGGTACCACACACACCATTCTTATTCCTATAACTATTAGCACACACAACACTACTCTGATATCATAATACAGACTTGTGAACTGGACTAAGAGACTTTACGTGTGGTTGATATGCCACTACTATACGGAAAGCACAATTTATGGTACAGCCACAATCAAATATCCACCGACACTTTCCTTCCATCGTAGTAAATCTCTTGGTAATAAAGAACAACACGTGTATGATTTGCAGCACCTCATAATAATAATTGAGGGAGTTGAGTTGACATAAGGTGTTGTATGATTATAGTTTGATATGATACTTATTTATTTGCACGATGGAAGGAAAGTGTTGGTGGTTATTTGAATGTGACTGTACAAATGCTGAATGTTTAATCCTACATGTCTGTGTGTGTGTGTGTGTTGGAGAGTGACGGGATGCCATTCTTCATAATTATTGTAAGTATCAGACAATATAATATAGTGGTGGTGAGTGGTGAGGAATGTAGTAAAAGGAGAGAGGGTGATGGAGTGAGAGGAGGTACAGCCACAATCAAATAACCACCAACACTTTCCTTCCATCGTGCAAATAAATCAGTATCATATCAAAATATAATCATACAACACCTTACGTCAACTCAGCCCCATCAATTATTATTATGAGGTGCTGTAAGATCATACATGTGTTGTTCTTTATTACCAAGATATTTACTACAATGGAAGGGAAGTGTGTGTGGATATTTGATTGTGGCTGTACATGGGAGACAGCATACAGTCGCGTCGCTCGAGGTTCAAGTTGTTGTTATTGTTGTGCCTTGGTAGTCTCACGGTAAGCTGTGTATCCGATTTCGTATACAGGGTTATTCAAAACTACATTTACAAAATGACAGGGTAAAGTCCTGACATGATGTTAAACATATTTCCAAATGTAATTTTCAAAAAATTAAAAAATTAATGACAGACATGAAAGCCAAATCCATTACCGTGGGCGAATGATCGAACACTTCTAAAATTACCTCCCCCCCCCCCCCCAGAGCACCCCGTGTTCTCTCTCGGGTAGACGAGGGAACTTAATACAACGTATGAAGCAATAAACCCTTATTGATCACGGGTATTGTTTTGTGGTCGAGTTACACTTACCGAGTGATACGTGTAGATGCCAGGGCGGTACTACTAACTTATCTGATATTACAAGATACACGAAGCCTTGGGATCGATTAAAAGCCAACGGATCTGTTTGAATCCCATGATCGATAAGGGTTTCATTGCTTCATACGTTTTAAAACTTGCCTCGTCCACTTAAGAGAGAGCAGGGGATGAGGTGGGGGTAGGTGTTATTTTAAAGCGTTCGATCGTTCGCCCACGGCAATGGATTTGGCTTTCATGTGTGTAATTAACTTTTTAAATTTTTGAAAATTACATATGGAAACATGTTTAACATCATGTCAGGACTTTACCATGTCATTTTGTAAATGTAGTTTTGAATCACCCTGTATACTGTAAAAATAATGCTACGTGGTTTATACATCTGTTCTTATTATTTGAATGGTCAGCTATACAGGCAATAATGGAAAATATACAGGCATTTTCCAACAATTTCTCGTTAGTTTAGTTAGTTAGTTAGTATATATTCTGCAAAATACTACAGTAATCTAAACATTATTTACTTTTGTGTATGTTGTATGTATTTCAGCATCAGTATAATATCAGTGGATGTTGTGTGAGTCCAGACACAACCTAACCTAACCTAACCTAACCTAACCTAACCTACCCTCCCTGTCTCCAGATGATGGGATGCAATGTGAACTGCTGAATACAGGGATGATGAATATCGGACAACTGACGGATGCAAGTGGCTGGTCCTACATGACCCAAGTGCCTCCTAAAAGGGTGAATAAAAATGACAGAGAGAGAGAGAGAGAGAGAGAGAGAGAGAGAGAGAGAGAGAGAGAGAGAGAGAGATTACATATACAATGGACGGAAGATTACATGTGAAAAGAAGCACATTTTTTTATAGAGATGGATAGGTAGAGTAACATACAACATATAATTCTACAACATCTTTTGAATGAACTAGCCTTACAATGGTGTTTGGTTCGTAATGGTTCCTTTAAGGCAGTGGTTCTCAAACTGGGTGCCACAACACCACCACCTAGGGTTGCCACAAGATTGTCATGAATTTTGTCTTGGCTAAGATCGTCTCAAGGCACAGTCGGCAAAAAAAGTATCAACACAACCCTTACATTGATGAAATTAAAAAAACAATTGCACGGTAAGGTTGGTACTCTTGATGTGTGGGTTGACAGATTTGAAATTGGCCTCATTACCAAACCTAATTTTATTACTATTCATGAAAATTTTATTATTCTTTAATTAGGGCAAAAATTATAAGTGAATTACTATTTGTAATTCATTATTATAAAATCCTGAAAGTGTCTGAGTGGCTTATCTATAATCAGGAACACCAACACTACATATCACTGTCCATAAGGGTGGTGTTGATACTTTTTTTTGCCGACTGTACATTTGTAAAACAGTGTTTGTAGCAGTCTGTCTATAATTAATTGTCGGTGTAGGAAGGTATTCGCTCATATATTTTTCTAAAATATAGGTAGATATTTCCTTTTGCACACTTATAATAATAATAATGATAATAATAATAATAATAGTCACATCAAGCACATGTATCTCACTAAATTAGGTTAGCTTTTGTTTGTTTTCATTATTTGATTATCAGTGATTATCATGCCTTTTTTTTTTCTTTTTATGCTAGTCTGCATTTATAACTCTTATTAAATTAATCTAATTCTACTGATCAGTTCTATGTTTGGGCATGTATGTACTGTACCATATGTTAATTTTGGTTTGAGTATGGATAATAATTTTAAATAATTAATTAAAGTAATTTAAACAGGTACAATTGTATATCAAAAGTTAATTCATGTGAGGAGGAGAACAGTTCCCTGGTATAGTTTGGAGAAATCTATCAATACCTTCCAATTCAAAAATAAGAGAATTTTCCCATAAGGGGGTGAGGGAATAGGGGGACAGGCTTGGGGATGGTTAGGGGGGTGCGGGGGGTTTTGGGGGGGTCATGAAACAGGATAATCATTGTTAACTGGTTCACTGGTATGTCAGATTACTCCACTTAAAAAACACATTGATACTTTTTGTCTTGTGAATGTTGAAGTAATTATTGTGAAGAACTGCATGGCACACTGAACACTTAATTAACTACTAGGTCAGCCAACTATATGTAGAAGAGAAGAGCATGAAGTCATCATTAAGAAAATTTGCTAATGCACTTTGCTGAAAAAATATGAAGTTACATATATGATTACATTTACATATATGAATCTAAATACATATATAAATTTGGTCACATATATGAATTTAGTTACATATTTGAATTACATATATGAATTTAAATACATATATAAATAAATTTGGTCCCATATATGAATTAATCTCATGTATATACTGAGCTAAAAACCAGCAGACCCCTTTGTAATATAGTGAGGGGAATAAGTAGCCCTCCATTTCACCAACTAGTAAATATCTTGTTAATTAAGGTTAGGTTAGGTTAGGCTAGGTAAATATCTTGTTAATTAAGGGGAGATAATCATGTTGATGAATTGGAAGGCGACTCATTCCTTCTAACTATGCCGGAAAACAAAACACCCTTAATGGTACCCGGGTACTCGGGTTGTCGTTCCGAGAGGGCTCTCACTCCCGGGAGTGTTATCACTCCTTGGAGTGGGCAAAGAAGTACCCAAACCTCTTGGAGGTCAGTAGTTGGTGAGATTCCCCGTTCCTCTTCTATCAACGAACTTCTCATCCCTTCTCTTCTCAACCACTGGTCCTCATCTCTTCCTCTACAACAGCCTGTTAGTTGGGAAACATTGGAGTTCACTCTTATGGTACTCATGAGGCAGGTGTTGTGGATTTCCCTCCACTCTACAACATGGGATATTTCAGTACCTTAGTCTTGCTGGAAGGGCACCTGATTGCTGCTAGAGTTGGTGGAGCACACTTGGTGACAAGTGCCACCGGCCAGGCCCCAAAAGGGTCGCAGGGGTTCTAGTTGTGTGTTTCGGATGGTGAGGCCGAGTTGCTGGTCCCTTTCTTTCTTTGCCAGCCTTGCCCTGGGTGGCTACGCCAGTCCCCTCCTGGGGGACAAAATGTTTGAGGACAAAATGCCACTGTGCGCCGGGTTGGGAAGGCTTCACTCATGACCGGGGCCCAGGGCAAGCGGATGGTCATATTCTGGCAATTTCTGACCCTGCAGGAACTCCCTCCTAGTGTTAGAGGCATCTACCACAGCAGTATCTGTTTCCATGCATCCTCTTTTTTATGCAATTTATGGTGACGACCCTAAGTATTTGATAGTTTTTCTTGTTTTTGACAGATTAGAACTTATTAGTTAGAATATTCAAAGCAACAACAATGAATCAGAAGCCCAAGTCAAAGAACGGACCTTCTTGTAGAAAGTTTGTATGTCCGGAGTGCGAGGTCTACAGGTGGACTGAGGACTTTAGTGGTGCAAGCCACAAAGACCTAATGGACAACCCTACACCTTGTAACTTCTGCAAGCTCCGAAAAGAGCACTTGCAGGAGACGAATGACTTGAAAAATCAAGTTAAGATCTTGCAAGATATGGTAGAAACCCTGAGGGCGGGTCATGTTGGTCAGCGTAGCTGCACCGAGGAACCGTCAACCTCAGAGGAGTCTACTAATAAAATAGTGGCCAGAGAAAGTAAAAGAAATAAAAAGAAAAGAAAACAAAGAAAGACAAAGAAAGGAGCTAGGCCTACTGCTCCAAGCACAAGTAACCCTAGAGGGTCACAGAGTTCTCCAAATGGGAACTCTGACGGGTTTACTCGGGTGACTCGGCGGAAGGCTGCTAAATGTAGTCATAAACCTCCAAACCCAGAACCCATCACAACTTCCAACCGATATGCACTTCTCTGCTCTGAAGACAGAGAGGCCATATTGGTTGGTGACTCTCTAGTCAAGGGTCAGGATAGGCACTTTGGTGCAGTAAATGGCACCAAAAGATCTGTCAAGTGTCTTTCAGGAAGAAAAACTAAATACATCATGAAAGAAGTAGAAAAATTACCAGTCAGTGAAAGCACAACGGTAGTTGCACAGGTGTCGGGTAATGATCTGTTCCTTAGGAATGGAGAGACCGGCAACACTGAAGAGATCATCCTCGATGCCATGTACATGGTGGATGAACTCAAGAGATTTAATAGGACAGCAGTAATAGGAATTCTCCCTAGACTTGGTGTCGGTTCCCATGCTCTCTCTAAAGCCATTGGGGTAAATGAGAGGCTTGAAGACATGTGCACCCCTCTTGGTGTTCGGTTTGTGGACCCATACAATGTGTTTTATGGGCGAGCAGACCTTTACTTGCCGAATGGGGTGCACCTTAACAAGCGAGGGAAGGAAGTCTTCGGGGACATGGTGAACCAGGTCGTCTACCGTGTAGTTAGATCTACCCATGTGGTCAGAGAGGGTCGTCAACCCAACGACAGTGATGCTCCTGAAGTGACACCCATAGAGGTAACACCACCTTTGGAGAAAAGGGTGGGAGCATCCTGTCAGAACGAGGGAGGTTCTTCTACAGAGGGTACCCCGGTACCTGAAGTGGTTGCACCACCATCTACGGTAGCTGATGCTGCCAACCTTAGCCTGGTCAGCGATGAGCCTTCGGGAAATGTGTCAGGCTAGGGAGTCAGTCAGTTCAGACAGACTCCCTCAGTGTAGTACTGATAAATGCTAGGTCAGTTAGAAACAAATTTAATGAGCTCAGAACTCTGATAGCAACTGAAAAAGTAGATATAATAGCTATAACAGAGTCCTGGATCCATGCAAGTGGAAGGGACTATATAGGGGAATTCCATATCCCTACCTTTAGATTATTTCATAGAGACCGGCCCGATCGGGAGAGAGGAAGAGTAGCCCTGTATATCCGAGACTCCCTAGATCCAGTGATCTGCAAAGTCGGGTCAGAACAAGAAGTGTTAGGTGTTGACATGACAGTGGGAAGTGGAGTGTATAGATTCATTGTTGTCTACCGTCCACCGCACCAACCCATTGATGATGATTCTAAGTTATATAATGAACTTAGTGATCTAATAGGGGAGAAGATTACCATTATACTAGGTGACTTCAACTGCCATGTAAACTGGGTAGATAAAACGGGAGATGCAGAATCAAGAAGGCTCATTGACTTTGCTGATGAAGCTTTCTTGACTCAGTGGGTGACTGAGCCCATAAGGGGAACCAATATATTAGATCTTGTGTTCACCTCTGAAGGTGACCTTGTCTCTAGCTTGACTGTAGATGAGCCATTGGGAGGAAGTGACCATAATATAATTAGGTTCTCACTGCAAGTACCCAAGTCTAAAGTTAAAATTCAGAAACAGAGCAAACCCGACCTCAGTAGAGCAGATTTCTGTAATCTGAGAAAGGGAGTTAGTGCAATGCATTTGGAAATGGGCCAAGGGGTGAATGAGTCCTGGTGCTTATTTCAAGACTGCTTTATGGCACAACAATCAATGTTCGTGCCCTCTAAGCCAGTTGGATCCCCAATGTCCCAAACCAAATGGTTCACACGAGAAATAGCAGCTACTACTGTACTAGCCCCTGGCTAGTACAGTGGTAACGCGTTGGCCTCGCATCCGTGAGGTCGGCAGATCGAGCCTCGCCCAGGTCCGAGAGTTTAAAACTGTTTACTGGGGGGTTACTGCCATGGCTGGGCACCATGGTGGGGAGTTGGGCTTGCCTGGCTGACGTTCGGGAGAGTATCTTATCAGAGATAGTGCCAGAACTGAAACCCTGCAACTTTAACTTTAACAATTAGGAAAAGAAAGGCAGCCTAGCCTACCACCAGTTCAAAAGAACTGGTAATTTAGAGATACAAAGTGAATATTACCACCTACGTAGGAAGGTGAAATCACTTGTAGACAGTGCCAAGCGTAATGAGGAACTCCGGATTGCAGCCTTGTGTAAGGAGAATCCCAAGGAGTTTTTTGGTTATGTAAACAGCAGAAAACCAATTAGAAGCAAGATAGGCCCATTGCATGATGAGAACGGTGTCTTGCAAAACTCTGATGAAGAGATGGCAGACATTCTAAATTCCCATTTCTCATCAGTGTTCACCCGAGAAGATGGGGGTAACATCCCTGAGCCAGGCACTACTCATGAGGGTGTTACCATAGAAAGAGTCCAATCCAGTGAAGCTAAAGTAAGAGACAGAATAGGCAAATTAAGTGTCAATAAATCTCCCGGTCCTGATGAATTTCTTCCTAGGGTCTTGCAAGAGGTATGTGACCAGGTGACCCCTCACCTGGCTGCTATCTTCAATATATCGCTTGAAACAGGAGAGGTCCCATCTGACTGGAAGGAAGCAAATGTGACTCCCATATTTAAAAAGGGAGATCGCCATCTTCCTGGAAACTACCGACCAATCAGCCTTACATCTGTAGTAGGAAAGGTATTGGAGGGTATAGTTGCAGATAGAATAGTAGATCATCTTGAATCATATAATCTATTGTATGATTCACAGCATGGTTTTAGGCATCGGCATTCATGTTTGACCAACTTGATTGAATTTTTCCACGGTATGCTTTCTGAGTATGACCAGTGCCGGGCAATAGACATCCTTTATCTGGACTTTCAGAAAGTCTTTGATAAAGTACCTCATCAGAGGATGGCAAAAACCCGTGCACTGGGAATAAGGGGCATGCTTGCTAAATGGATTGAGAATTGGCTGACTGACCGGCGCCAAAGAGTAGTAATCAATGGGGAAGCCTCAAGTTGGGCATCAGTCACAAGTGGGGTTCCTCAAGGTTCAGTTCTAGGTCCACTACTCTTTATAATCTACATTAATGATATAGATGTGGGCATTGTCAGTCGAATTGCAAAATTTGCTGATGACACCAAGTTAGGGTGTAATGCTTCATCATTTGAAAATGTAGAACAACTACATAAAGACCTAGAGAAAGTAGGAGAGTGGTCTGAACGATGGCAGATGCCATTCAATTTGGACAAGTGTAAAGTGATGCACATAGGTCCAGCCAATCAGAGAGCCAGTTACTCTTTGTTGGAAAGTGAAATTACTAGTACTGACTTGGAGAAAGACTTAGGTGTACTGATCAGCAGTGACCTCAAATTCTCCAAGCAGTGCCTCGAAGTAGAGAAGAAAGCCCAGAGGCTTCTTGGTTACATAAAGAGGCAATTTAGATTTAGAAACAAAGAGATAGTCCTCACTCTGTACAATTCTTTGGTGTGGCCACATCTGGAATATGCTGTGCAGTTCTGGTCGCCAACTCTCAAGAAAGACATTGCGAGGCTTGAGAGAGTCCAGGCTAGGGCCACCAAACTGATCCCATCAATAAAGCACATGGGCTACCAGAGAAGGCTGCAGGCACTAGGTCTCTTCTCATTAGAGACGAGACGCTTGAGAGGTCAACTAATTGAAGTTTTCAAAATCCTTCGTGGATATGAAAACATTGATTATCAGTGCCTGTTTTGCTTAAACACTAATGCAACTAGAAACCATGGATGGAAACTAGACTTGAAACGCTTCCGCCATAATATGTTAGGTAATTTCTTCATATAAAATCTGCAATGTCTGGAATCAGCTACCAGCAGAGGTAGTTGATAGTTCCTCGATAGAGCAGTTCAAGAAACAGTTAGACAAAGTTCTGCCAAGCCTGTTAGAGTTAAAGTGATTGTTTCCTCCTTTCCTGTACAAAAATTTCCTAGTCCGGCCTTTTTTCCTCCGGGTTAGGTACATTTCCATTTCCATACCCGCAATGCGGGTGGGAGAGGTGGGTGGGGAGAGCCTTCTCTTTACTATACTTTTCTCTCACTATTAGTTAGCAACTGCCACTACACCTACGGTACCTCCTTGGTATGGGTCGTAAGACCTTTTGAGGTGCTACTTGTCCTTGTAACTCCTTGTAATACTGTATCTGTTTCGTGGCATAGTTTGGAGGAATCAGATAACTTCAAATTCACCAACCAACATAAGATTCTTCCCTTAAAGGGGTCGTTTCATTTGGATACACTGGAGTTTATGTAGTCTCCAAACACTACAAAAAAAACTTGTATACACTGAGATACATGGGCTGCTTTCTGACATAGTTTGCAGGAATCAGTAGCCTTCCAATTCAGCCCAAACAAAACACATTAACACCCTCAATGTATGTACAGTTACCAGCACTTATAACTGATACATGGGAAGAGGAATGACAACGCTGACAGTACCTGTTATAAGTGCTTGCAACTGTACACTCGCAATCCCAAATTTGTTTCCAGGTCTTGTTGGAGTTTCGAATTATTTGACACACTAGTGAAACAATTACAACATTTATCCTGTTTCATATTTGCTTGAGCTCGTTTAATACTCGATCATCAGGCTATTCGAAGCAAGCCAGCTGGATACATATTTTGGATCGAGAGTGTACACAGTGCACTTACTACTACATGCATTGATCTGCCCACTTTCCAGTACCACATTAAATACTGAAAATACAAAGTGACTGGCTGGTCATTTTCCTTTTAACCTTTTTCTTGCCAAACAGGAGGGTAATCTCTCTCTCTCTCTCTCTCTCTCTCTCTCTCTCTCTCTCTCTCTCTCTCTCTCTCTCTCTCTCTCTCTCTCTCTCTCTCTCTCTCTCTCTCTCTCTCTCTCTCTCTCTCTCTCCAAAACGTTCTTCTTCTAACTTTCAATCCATTCTATTCCTTCTTCCTTGCTATCCTTTCCTTCAACACGTAGTCAAGATTAGCATAGTTAAACAGGTAGCCTAGTAAAAGGTCACTATGGACCTCCTGTTGCCTGTACTTCCTTTGTATTCCTTTGTATTCCTTTTCCCCTTCTTCTGTCTTCCTTAGCACCATTATTTACATCAATTTCTCCCTCCTTCTCCTCCTCCTTCACTATTTTTCTTTCATTCCACCTCCCCTCTCTCTCTCTCTCTCTCTCTCTCTCTCTCTCTCTCTCTCTCTCTCTCTCTCTCTCTCTCTCTCCTCCTACTACTACTACTACTACTACTACTTCTCTCCCTCCATAACGTTATTCTTGTCCTCCTCCTCCTCCTCCTCCCCCTACTTCTCTCCCCCCATAACGTTCTTCTCCTCCTCCTCTTTCCCTTTCCTCCTCCCCTACCTTTCCTTTCCTAATCTCTACTTCCCCTCCCTACCCCTCCAGCCTAAACCAGGTGACTCGTGCGATTCCCCCGGCAGCGTGGCCTTACAGTATGACCAACCAGCCAACCTCCGATTTAACGACAACATCCCGGGTTATGCTTGTACTCAACACTCCTGGGTACTCAATCAACATTCACAAGGACTTACAGGTATACTTGTGTGTGTGTGTGTGTGTATAATTAAAAGTCAAATTAACTTCCCCCCCCTCTCTCTCTCTCTCTCTCTCTCTCTCTCTCTCTCTCTCTCTCTCTCTCTCTCTCTCTCTCTCTCTCTCTCTCTCTCTCTCTCTCTCTCTCTCTCTCTCTCTCTCTCTCTCTCTCTCTCTCTCTCTCTCTCTTCATTTTTCTTTAATCCACTTCATGCATCGTTTGCTTCTTCATCCCTGTTACATTCTGTCCCTCTATCGAGTCTATACTCTATTCCACAGACTGCCACTTCGTTCTAGACTATGACACTAACTTGGAAGGCCTGGGCACAAGCGATGATTGGCAGAAGTATTATTATTATGACGCCTTCAAAGACTGTGAGAGTAGAGGCTGTTTGGGAATGGTCTGCCTTAAAGGTGGTTCTGGTGAGTCTTCTTGTGTCTTGTCTCGGGTGCTTAAGGGAAAACTGATGGAGGTGTGTGTGTGTGTGTGTGTGAAAGATTATGTTAAGGAAATTGAAGTAAATATGTAGAGAGAGAGAGAGAGAGAGAGAGAGAGAGAGAGAGAGAGAACTTGTGTGAATGTGGGAGAGAGCAAAATAGACGAAATGTGGAGAGATTTCAAGTTTTATAAAAGCTTTGCAACTCTGGATAAAAATGAAAGAAAAAAAAAAGGTTAACAACAGCGTCTGCACAGATGATAATAACAGTATGTATATGTATAGTACAGGTACAGCCACAATTAAATATCAACAGACACTTTTCTTCCATTGTAGTAAATATCTTGGGAATAAAGAACAACACGTGTATGATTTTGCTGCACCTCATAATAATAATAATTGAGGTGGTTGAGTTGACGTAAGGTATTGTATGATTATATTTTGATATAATACTGATTTATTTGCACGATGGAAGGAAAGTGTCGTTGGATATTTGATTATGGCTGTACAGTACATGATATTTTCCACACAATATTCTTTGCAATTATTATACAGACATGGTATTTGTCAGACCGTATGATAATTGTTGGTCTGCAGGGGATACGGCTGATTGAGGAGGATTTATATACTGTATATATATATATATATATATATATATATATATATATATATATATATATATATATATATATATATATATATATATATATATATATATATAATTCCACTTTCATTCATGTCTTAACGTTGAATGAATAACCCTCACTGTGTGTCGTATAAGGTAACGCCACACGAGGAGGATGGATGGAAGGAGGCCATTCTTGATTACGGTTCTCTTCTACAACACCTTCTGCAGGTCAACAGAAACTGTGTGACTGAATAGTTGTCAACATTAAGGTCCCTCTCAGGTGTTCCTTTTGTATAGGTACAGTTACGGAGCAATGTAACAGGCCCAGCGGAGACAGGGCCACTTTTCCTACAGTTGCCCACACATGAATCTGGTATGCCTCGCTACTTGTGAGATACCTACAACAGGAAGGAGAGTGAGCAAAAGTTATAGTTTGTTGACAAGCAGATAGTAATAATATTTTATTGTCTGCCTGTCAAGGAACTACATCTTTTTTCACTTTCCTTTCATTGTAGCCACCTCACAAGTAACGTCGAGCCATAACTGCTTCATGTGTGGCCAACTGTACGTATTAAAGCAATGACAGGACATGGTTTGTAGAGGCGAGTAACAGCCACAATCAAATAACCACCAACACTTTCCTTCCATCGTGTAAATAAATCAGTATCATATCAATATATAATCATACAACACCTTACGTCAACTCAACCCCTTCAATTATTATTATGAGGTGCTGCAAAACAATACACATGTTGTTTTTTATTACCAAGATATTTACTATGATGGAAGGAAAGTGTCGGTGGTTATTTGATTGTGGCTGGTTACTTGGTTGTGGCTTCCTTATGCTCTATGAGGGGCTGCGTTTCAGGTGTGTCTGTTTCATGTATCCGCAACTGTACACTGGGATCCGAGGCACAATATAAATCTCTACCAACTGAAATTATTCCCGAGGAGTGGGAGGCTGAGAAGGGTAAATATTGAAAGAATTGTCGTTATAGCGTACGGTTTTTCTACCTTCATTACCCACTTATTTAGACCATTCTAAGACTATTTTCTTCTATAGCATTTCCCCCGCAAATGCCCCATTTTCAAGATAGGGCATATTCAAATGGGGCATTTTCAAATTAGCCTGACTTTACTTAACCAAACTAGACCACAGCAGACTACCGGGACCTAACCTGGGCAAACTATCGGGAAATAACCGTGGTAAAGTACAGGAAATGACCGGGGCAAAATACTGGACGTAGCCGGATCTGGCAACACTGCTACAAAACGGCAATTCTTTCAGTAAATACCCTGAGAGGTTGGTAGAGATTTATATTGTGTCTGGGATCAGGGCCGGTATACAAAACACATCTTAAGAGTTTAGAATTATTGTTATGTTTGCAATACCCACCTCACCATAGTGTTTCAGGCTCAATTCGAAGCAGTGAATGGTTTTGCTATTCTGTTAGTATGAATTTATATTATGATTTCGAAGCAGTGCCGGGTCCTTGCCATGAAAAAACGCTTATAAACAAAATTCTAACTAAGATGAAACATTACTTATGTGAATACCAGCCCAAGACACAATTATTGACACCAAATTTACAGTCAAGAGCACTAATAAGTATACAGCTTTGGTTGAAGCTTTGAACAGTTCCATCTATCAACGAAGTAATTCCAATGGAAATCTTATTGTGCAATTATTTACTGTCTCTATATATTCGAAGAACACCTGAATACTTAATAGTGTTCGTGACTATATACTTCACATGTAAATCTTATCTGGGCGTGTGTGTTGTTTCAGATGGAATACCCTACACGTGTTGGCTCAAGCTTGGCTCCCATCTCTCCGACAGCAGAGGAAAGAAGGTAACGGTCAATAATGCTGATTACTGGTACGTCAGCTGTAAGTCTCCTTAGTTCCTTCATATATAGGCACTATCTCACTATGTGGATGCCTTTACCTATCATTCTGACTAAATATTATAACTCGACTACATAGAATTACATTGCTTAAATCTGGAAGATGTTTCTCACCTACACTAGTCATTGAGTGTGCCCACTACTGAACAACAAAATGGACCACCATATTTCAAAGTGTATAGTGTAACTAACTCAAACACAATACATTTTGACAAAGATATTATTATTATTATTATTATTATTATTATTATTATTCTCTTTCATGATATTACTGCCATTGTTTACCTGTATTTACTCTAATTAATTTCCCACCATGTACAGTCGGCAGCATAAGTTCGCTTCATTTCTACCTATGTATCTATGAGCTATATTGATGTTGTAACACAATTTGAATGCAGAGATGACATATACTTCACACGTGGTAAATGACACATGTTTTTAGGATAGAAACTAGTTCAGAATGCAACTATCTGGTCATATTTGCATTACCAAGTGCATAAGATGGACGCGAATTTATGCTGTCGGCTGTACCAAATAACTTCATGGCCTTTAGCGGCAACATTTCCCAGTGTTGATGATTGTACTAAGGTAAATAAAGAACTAAAAAATATATTTATTGACAATGGGTTATCAGCAGGTCTGAAGTGCCCGGGCCCTCTGACATGAAAAGCTGTTGTTTATTTCAGACATTTGAAGCACATATAAAACATTTTGACAGCAAGGCCTCAGGCTACATATGTATTTGTTAAAGTTAGTTTAGAGGAGGAACTCTGGATGGTATAAATTGGTGGGCTGCTTGAAAATGTGTTTCGTGGTAAAGTTTGGAGGAATCAATAGCACTCCAATTTACCTTCAAGAGTTCCTCCCCTCACTTGAAGAAGCTAGTGCTATACATATGTAATACCCCTAGTTTTCCACTGAACGTACACTCGCAATCCAAAATATGTATCCAGGTTTGCTTCGAATAGCCTGATCGAGTATTAAGTTAGTTCAAGCAAATATAAAACAGAATAAGCGTTGTAATTGGTTCACTAGTAGTATGTCAAATGATTTGAAACTTCAACTAGATACAAATTTTGGATTGCGACTGTACACTCGCAGTCAGAAATTGTGTCCTGGCAAGTTGAATCGCAAACAGCCTAGGTTTGAAGGTACGAATAACGGTGCGTCTCCCGACACAATTTCTGACCGCGAGTGTACAGCTGCCAAAAGAGGAATTGCGACAAATCTTGATGGAACTCTAACCATGTAATATCCACAACTATTTGTAGGGACTATAATTATGCATGTATAACAGAAGGAAATATACATATCCTTCTGTAACACATCCTTATAATCCCTACAAACAGCTATGGACATTAATTAGTATATTTAATGTTCTATCAATAGTTGTTGCAATTCCTCTTTTGGCAACTGTACATCCTATACTTATGGGGAAGGGAGTTAATGATTTTGTTACCAGCTGTAAAAAAAATGAAGAGACGTCGTACCAATAAGATCTGTAGATGGAAAATGGTTGCCATATAGAATATTGCTATAATTTATGTGTTTATAATGAATTTTCTGTTGTTATGTTTTTTTGAGCAGTAGGGAATTTGTTTTTGGCTATGTACAAAATTAATATTAATATTCTTGCATTTCAATGTAAGGTTAAGAATGGTTGTAGTGGGAATGAACTGTGTTATATATACGATGTCTTTTCTGGGTAAGTGTGAGAGGAGGTACAGTCGGCGACAAAAGTCCTGTCGCCTCACTTGCTTCACCGAGGCAAGCGATGTTCATAGACTCGAGATTATTAGAAAACGTGCGTATTTCTCGAGGCCATGAATACTGCATGTCTCGGTGAAGCAGGTGAGTCGACAGGACTTCTGCCGCCGACTGTACACACGTGATACGTAATCCCTGACCAGAGACGAACGGCAGGCACCACACACACATACCCTGCATTCGAACTCAGCCTCTATATGTGTACTGAGTGGGGAAATGAGCAATACCAGGCGATTCGAAGCTTTCTGCTTCTCACACTCTGGTCAGAAATTATGTATCACGAGTGTAATTATTGATAACAATATATTGCACTCTGGCAATTCACATTTCTAAAATGTAAAGAAAGATATCGTTAGCATAACACCATTTGTTTATTTGGTAAGAATAATTAATATTTATGGCAATATTTCATAGTTTATGTAACTATTGGTTAAGTTAATTTTGGCATAATTGAATAATATTCATTAATTGAGAAGAAATTGACTGTAAAGATAATTGTAGATTAAATAGAGGTCTGTATTTAGGTGTAAGTATTATTACGTAGACGGGTGATGGCGGTGATAGTTAATCCTCGTGATACCAGGGTAGTACTGTAGCAGACAAATGTACAGCCATAATCAAATATCCACCCACACTTTCCTTCCATCATAGTAAATATATTGGGAATAATGAACAACACGTGTATGATTTTGCAGCACCTCATAATAATAATTGAAGGGGTCGAGTTGACGTAAGGTGTTGGCACGATGGAAGGAAAGTGTCGGTGGATATTTGATTGTGGCTGTACCGGTACTTTAAACTTGAACAAGAACAGTAAGTCGTAAAGTCTCGTTAACAGACAACTACAGTATATTTACAATATTCATAAGAACAAAACAAACAAAAGTAACAATTCAATTATTCCAGATTACGTTACCAGGATTGCCAGATATTGTTTTTTCACTAATTACCGTTTCACAATATATCACATTCTCAGCACAAAGAACTTTAGAATATCTAGCACAGTGCAAAAGACACGTACACTCGTGATACGTAATTTCTGACCAGAGACGAACGGCAGGCACCACACACACACACCCAGCATTCGAACTCAGCCTCTATAGGTGTACTGAGTGGGGAAATGAGCAATACCTGGCGATTCGAAGCTTTCTGCTCCTCACACTCTGGTCAGAAATTATGTATCACGAGTGTACGTCATCTTCAAACGTAAGGTGAAACATAATGAACACAAAGGATACAGGGAGATGCCCACAAAACACATTGAACACAAACACAAATTAACCAGTAACACAATAAAGTAAAATTACACATATCACAATATTGATAAGTAGAACGCAAATGTAACAATTAACACACGCGATATCACACTCCATACAATTAACACATACGATATAACTTGAATAGATAGAATGCACCATATAATAGCTTACACTTGACACGAAAGATATAACAATATGAATACAAACATACAAACATATTATGATTTGTTAAGAGAGATTACAATATGTTAAGAGAGATCATATACAATATATTATAAGATATTAATTAATTAAGAGAGATCACATACAATGTAATTATTATAGGATGTTAAGAGAGATTACAATATGTTAAGAGAGAACACATACAATATATTATAAGATGTTAAGAGAGAACACATACAATATATTATAAGATGTTAAGAGAGAACACATACAATATATTATAAGATGTTAAGAGAGAACACATACAATATATTATAAAATGTTAAGAGAGAACACATACAATATATTATAAGATGTTAAGAGAGAACACATACAACATATTATAGGATGATAAGAAAGAACACATACAATATATTATTAAGATGTTAAGAAAGATTGCACCACGTCAATAGGACTTCACAACTGCTGAGTTTGCAAAAGAGAGTGAAATAATAAAAGTTAGATAATTTCCCATCACAGTGGCTGAGTTTTGCTGTTACCTCTTCCTATGCTGTCAGATCATCCAGTTCTGATATGCTTACACAACTTCCACCCCTATGTATATCAACCTCTAACCAGTCACAGAGCTTAAAACAGTCTTCCACCAATTACGAAGCTCAACACTAATCATTAAACAATCATATAAGTTTCTACGGATGTGCAGCGAATTATGATACTTCTCTAGGGTGACGTCACATGGGGAGTGGTGATATGAAGGGAGGGGGGAGGGAGGAAACAGGTGTCTACAGACAGACCAGGCAACAGATGTACCGTACGTCTAGACACGTTACCAAACCCTTAGTAACAGCGATGAGTCACATAGGCCAAATCCATACTGAATTTTCTCAGTATGTAACAGTATCTTACAATTTCCTTTAGGTGTATTAATTATAAGTTAGTTTCGTTCCTGCTGACTTGGTGGTTTGGAGGAGCTAGTCCAACCAACCAGGGTCACGCAGATGTTTTATGAAATATACACCTCAATTTGTAATTTGCCTGTGCTTTCGTTTGTACCAGTCCTCTAAGGCTTTAACTCGTTTAGGATCTGATACAGTACCTTAGTCTGGAGTTGTAGTCGTAGTAGTTGTTGTTGTTGTTGTGGTTGTTGTGGTATTAGGTAGCGAGCTCGGCGTCGTGGTGTTCTTAGGTAAGTGACTTCACAAGTTTCTTTAGGCTTAATTTATTCATACATTATTATCTCTATACAGGGAATTATATTTGATGCCTTGTCTGATATGCCTGTGTCTCTCTCTTATGGAGACAGTTTATAGCCCATAGAGAGTCAGAGTAGGAATCCTACATATTAGTTAAACTACACTGCTTATATACATTCTCTATTGGGAGTTCCTGGTACTTTTGAAAAGGAGTGGAGTTGTTTAAGCTCCACCCAATTCTCCTCTCTCTCTCTCTCTCTCTCTCTCTCTCTCTCTTGCTTTCTCTCCCTCTCTCTCTCTCTCTCCTCCTTTCTCTCCCTCTCTCTCTTGAGTTTAGAGATGACAGTGAGAAATTGGAGGTAAGATGTGTAAGGAGGTTGGACCCTCTTATGTTTGTTATTGTCTGGTGGCGTCTGTGTTTATGTTACATGTTGTTGTTAGAAGGGTCTTGTACATCGCTCTGCCACACTACCAGCCTGGCCCTCCAGGCATTAATTAAGCTTTATTTAATAGAAGGCCAGTTCACAATGTTGGTAGGGTACATGATAACTAAGATAGTAACAATGAAGACATGTATAGTAACCTAAAAATAGACCTTAAGACATAGGCACACCTTGTACATAAATGAACATAGATAGTATCATTAATACATGAATATTAATACATTGTCACATAAAAATCATCTTAAAATTAATGTGTTTAGCTAGGTGCATGTTATTGTGTGTATATAAGCTAACCTATGCTAAAGGTTCACACATTAATAAGGGGGCCGTGTTGCTAGGCTGTGAAATAACAGTCCTATTCTTTTCAATACAACATAATTCAGTATACCTCGATAGTTCGTTCTTATACAATACATAAATATGATAGTACATGGCAGAAAGATAAGACAGTGGATAATAAACATTGGTACTCAGATTTATTTTGATCAATATATGGAGGAATCAAATTATATAATAAGGATGATTGAAGCCTATTCTCCTTGAATAACATAATAGTTGCACTTTTTCCGAAACACTGATAATGAGGAGATGTTAAACAAGTCGACTTTAAATGAAATATGTTGAAAGGTGGAAAAGATTATGTCATGTTGTCAAGCACGTTTATGTTTATTAGGCAAGGTAACGATTCCCTTGGATCGTATTTCCTATGAGTCCGTTTCTATACAGTAGCCTTGAACCATACAAGGTGTAGGGTGATTAGGGTAAAGTAATGTTAATTGTGTATCAGCAGGTAAGTATAGATAGTGGAAATTAAAATTGATGATGAAAAGAGATACTGATTAGTAATAGATATGAATGTACATGCATATAGGGCTTGATTAGTATTACTTTGATTCCAAGCAAGTGGAGATTTTGCATCCTTTGGAGACTTATATGCAACTTAAATGCAAAGAAATATGCAAGACAAACATATATGAAGATATGCAACATGGCACTTGAAGTGTTGTGTGTCACTGATGACATCATCACTAAGTATAATACTTATTGGATGAAAATCGAATGTGAAAGGATTAGTTCCATTTTCATAGGGAATTGGTGAAGTACGTAGCTTGGAAAAACATTTTATCTTTTATGTGAATAATAATGGGATTATGATCTTGTAGTAATATACTACGCATGAATGTATAATAATATACCAAGTAGGTGTATGAAGATAATAAGTAAGATGGTATTTCATCATTGATTATACCATTACATTTCGTAGCTGTTGGAGTGGTAATAATTGTGAGTTGATCTTACCTTAGTCGCAGTAAATACTCTTTTAATAAATAAATGGTTGTCATTTCTCTCTGTTCCTCACCTGCAATTCATTTCCTGCTAATTCACAGAAATAAATAGAAGCCTAAAATATGATATGATTATTCCATATATGTAGTTCTTTTCATTCGTTGATCATGTAAAGTTATATAAATCGTATTTAATTTCTGTGCAATGATTTGCACTCTAATACAGTATATACCTGTTACTTTATCTTATCTTGATTTGCAACGGCTTGTCCCGCAACCTTTTTATTTATGGGATAATGCTAGTATACAACTATCTAAGTATTACCAAATAGTGTTGATGAAATTCCACTTAAAATATCCCAATCACACTTTGGGCTGTGATGATGGCTCTAAGCCATTATATTTTTGTATAATAAGCAAGCAATATTACCTGAGTCGCTGAATTCCTTCCTAGGGCGCCCAATGGTGAAAGGACACCTTAGAATATAATACATTTAAATTGGGAAATTCATTTGTGTGATACCTGTCAAACAAAACTAGTGTATCATTAAATACCTTATCTGTACCCACTGCTCAATGGCAGAAAATTTATGTAATAAGTCAGATACCTTATAAAAAATTAATGATAATATCGTTCGTCCCCAATATTTTATTATTTCCTTATTTCTTTTCAACTGTTTGATAAAATTGGAAACGAGAGCTCTCGGAATGTAGACGTCATCTTTATCCGCTTGATGCACTTCGTCGGAGCTTGTAGCCGCCGCGAGTATAGACACGAAAACCGTTATATAGGTTGATGTGGGCCACATCCGTAAGAAAAATTATTATATATCATTGGAAACCGATCGGAGTTTTTGTTTATAATTGTTTATATTATTATCATCAATAGTAGGGATAAAATTACTAGGAAGAGGAATTGTTACTGTTCAAGAGATATTGATTGGTTTCATTGTGGATGTTGGGTTTTTGCGCACTTTTTACCAATATCTTTATTCTCTTTACATAAACAATATCAACTGCCTGGTAAAATTATACTTTATTATAGGTTTATTACCTACTAAAGAAGTGTGAAGATTCGATCGGGTACCCGTTATCACCTGGAGTGAACATATTGAGTTATGTGCTTTATTATGTTGGCGATTACGCAATAATTCCATGCAAGCTCATAATTTGTTTTGTTATGTCGGCGATCATGCATTATATCCATGCAAGCTCATAATTAGTTTGTTATGTTGGCGATCATGCATTATATCCATGCAAGCTCATAATTTGTTTTGTTATGTTGGCGATCACGCATTATCCATGCAAGCCTGTAGATCGTTTTATACATCATGATGAAATTGTTGAAATGCAACTCACTGTCGTTCAGCGTAGTTGTCCACATTGTAACATGGATTCCGTGTGGCAATTTTATATCATATGAAAGACGTATCCATACGCCATATAGTATTTCATGTGGAGTTTTTTTCCTTTATTTCCGTATTTTGTAGCGTTATTGACCGTCATATCGATGCAGTCTTCCCATATGGAGGGATTTTCCTTGTTTCTGTGCCACGAAGTACTTCTAGTATTTTACGGTGCTGCCGTTTTGTTAACCCATTAAATGCTGGGAGATATGGTAATACAAACGTTTGCTTAATGTCGTAGAAATCAGATACCTTTTATAATATAGAGACATGTATATGGTCATATGAAGTTGGTTTTTATATATATGTGCACTTACCTTTGCGGTTTTTATCGTAGTGGTGCCGCCACCAAATATCTTGAAAATGGTTAACCATTGGTAATAACTTATTTGCGTCCTGATTCGGAATTGGTAAGGAAAGTAGATGTATTCCTACTACGTTCCATGATTCGTCCAGGATTAGGGATTCCCGTCATGGAACAGGTCCAAATGTATGGCCTTTATTTGCATTGCATGCTTTGCACTGAGCGATATATGTGTTTCATCATCTACCCTTAGTTTATGCTAATGGTGTATTGTATGGAGAGTGGTCAGGTACCTATCTCTCCCAGGATGCCTTGCTGCTGTATTATGATATAAGGGTAATTAATACTGAGGGAATCATTATTTGTTGTATCACTATTTGATTGGTTTTTTACGTCACTTTTCCTAAGTTTTCTGTAAATAATATCGTCATGAAGGGAAAATATATTTAAGTGACTGGGTACTTCTGGGCCATTATTTTCATCCTCAGTTTTTAATGAATATTTTATTTCATTCATCATAGAATTGTTTGCTAATGTTTACGAACCGCATTAAGGTTAAAGTCCATGGGTGTCCTCGGAACTAAAAGGACAAGATGACTGTTTAAGGGATCTACTACTTTATTTAATCGTCCTAAAAGATAGTTAACATCAATATGCGGGAGAAATTCCTGAATTGTTAGACATTATCTGGCTAATTTTCCGTTAGGGTTTGAGGTTATAGTAAGCCAAGGATCGTTTGATAATTCGCGAAAACATGTAAAGGATAGCCTAATACGATTTCTCTAAAAGTACGAAGTGCCCATAATATTGCTTAAGTTTCCTGTTTTGTTACAGAGTAACGAGTAATCTGCGTACTTAATATTCTCTAAGCATAAGTACATACCTGACATAGACCCATAGCTATCTCTTACATAAGTACAGCGCCTTAGCCTACTGAAGAAGCATCTGTACACTTGATAAAAGACAATGAATATTTGGGAACGTAAGAATTGAAGCTTACATTAATTAACCTTTAATAATTCAAAGCTTAGCTGTTTTTCTGGCATCCATACAAAATTTGTATCTTTCTCGAGGGGATTATTTAGGTGTTTAGTTACTTGGGAAAATACTTTTACAAGGATTCTATATGAGAACATAAGACCAAGAATGATTTTATGTTAGTAACATTTATTTAGAATAGTGAATACTCTCATTGCTCGTATTTTATCAGATTGTGTATGGAGCACAGGGGCGGTTAAAAGGATAACCTAAAATGATAAGTTCCTGGTAAGAAAATGAGATATAGACATTTAAAGTTTGAGACCTACCTAATGTAATCTCTGTATAACCTTCTTTATAGTTACTTAGTATGAAATTAAACAAATCGTTGAGATTAGCGATGACTACGTTATTAATAAAACCAATACGAAAATTGATCATATGCTGAAATGTGGATGAAGCATTACATAAACCAAATGGTCTACGAATGTATTCATAATAACCATGGGAATTATTAAATGTCGTAATGGGTTGACTTTTATCATCTAATGTTACTTGCCAGTTTCCACTGACCAAGTGTAATGTGGAGAATATCATAGATTTTGTTTCACCAATGTTAGACAAAACATCTTAAAGGAGGGAGGGAATATTTATTTTTAAGTGTAGCATTATTTATTTTTCTGCAATCAATGACTGGCCTAAAATCACCATTATTTGTTTCTTGAAACCAAAAACATTGGGCTGTTAAAATGGGAGTTAGAATTCTTAATAATGCCTTCATCCATCATTTCATTTAATATTTCGTTTACAACATTCTGCGTACTATGTGGTACGGTAGTCTATATGCTCGAGTAAATGGGTTAAGGAGATGTTAGAGTAATGGTATATTTTTCCTAATAATTCACCAGGTAGGGCAATCGCATTTCAATATGTGGCTAGTATAGTGATAAGATTATCACGATAAAGTGGAAAATCGCGTCCACTGACAAAATTTCTAAGTTGCTCCCTTACGTGACTATCTATTTATCCTTCGGTAAGAACCGATACAATATTTCCTTGTGGTATTGGTGTAAGTTCCCTCTGTACAGATCACATAGAGATGTTCCTTTCTTTACATGAATATTGGTAAATGGTTTATTAATATCAGTGACATTTTCACTGTTTACATTAGTTAAGTAAATTAATCTCTGGTTATATATTATTTTACTAGTTCTATTAAGGATAGAACGGTAGTATGTGGCTGTACATGAGATGGAAGATGTACCTTCAATTTATGGACGAAATTTGGAGTTAATATAATATTATATGCAGCAGTGGCTTTTATGATAATGGGGTTATTTCCTCCATTTTCAATACGTATTGGAATACATTAATTCCCAAAATGTATTATTTTATGTTTTAGTAGTTATTATCATGGTTTGTTTGATAAGGTATGATAAACCTAGTTTATAATTTCGTATTATATAAAATTCATTATGAATATGGTTAGTTCCCTTGGCTAACCGTACAGGAAGGGTTAGTTTCCCTAAGACCTGTAATTTATTGCCTGTCATGGTTGACAATTCTATGTCACCTGTTCAATCTTGGTTTATAAATGCCGCTGGGGACCTAATTTGCTCAATTTGTTAAAGGAATTATCCGATAACAAGGAAACTGCGGCGCCTGTGTCTATCATTAAATTAAGGGGGTGTTACTATGTGATACTAGGACAGGGAATTATAGTATATTATTGGTAAATGCGACGACAGGGCCTACAGTTATATTTTCGGGACGCTTTAATATTGTGGCGGTCTCGTTTCATGCATCATGTTTCGACTGTGCCAGTCCCGTTTCATTCTGTTAAGGATCATGCATCCATCTAAGGAATGCAACTTTGACTCATGTAAATGACTGTATTTATGATTACTTTCGTTACAGTGTTTGCAACGTTTCCCCTGTGATTCCCCTTGAGTAGGTGTGGCATCAAAATTAAAAATCTTCGTACCCTTGGATTGAGTAATCTGTAATTCACGATGTATGATACGAGATTCCTTCGAATTTAAAGCTAGAGACCCTGATAGTGCAAGTCCTTTTGCTGGTTCACTTGTATTTATGTTGTCTGCCTTAGTTTTAATTATTCTCTGAACCCATGATAATGAATGATGTAGTTTACCATCCCCAAAAACATCAATAAGTGACTGTCTGAATGTAGCATATGACGTTAAATTCTGTGGATTAGAAAAAACATTTGTAGTTAATATATAACTGGCTGGACTATCTGGTGCAATATGCTCTCTCACGAATTTTATCTTATGTGCGTCCTGTTCTATATTTGCTTGGTAAAACACATCCTCCAAATTACGCAAGAAGAGATGAATCCCATATCGTGGATTATCTCCCGTATAGTACTTTGAATAATTGTGGGTGGGTAAAATTCTCATTGCTTGCATAGTAGAGGTAGTGGGGTTAGAAGAAGTTGTTAGAAGAGCAGAGACAGTCGGAGATTGTGGAGGAGTAGCCATTGTTGGAGAAAATACAGGTTAATATACTATACCAGATAGAGGCTTTAATGGGGGTAAGGTTTGGAGAAACAAAGGAATGTACTCGAATGTGTTGGAACCACAAACGAAACTTAGGGAGGTAGAGGAATCTAGCTTGGAGGCTAGTGAATCATTATCAGGGATATTCGAAGTTAGTTATGATACCTTTGGATTAATGGGGGATAATATCTTTACTTTTGTTTTAATGTGGCACTTGTTTTCTATTGTCTGGGCTGTTATTGAGGAACCTATCTTCTAACATGTTCGTGGACAAGTGAAAAATAATGTAATGTAACATGTAATGTGTACCTACTTTAGTTGACTGTAGTTGCAACGACGATGACGACGAGTGGTAGTTTTGTTGGGGCGTTGCCTGACGAGGCGACGATGTGGTGAAGGGGCGACGACCGTGAAGTGACGAAGCGATGATTAGTTAGCTCGCACACTAACACACTAACAGTCGTAATTGGAGTGAAGATGATGAACGTTGACTTGCCTTTTACGAGAGAATTTACGTATAAGGAGGCGTCAGCGTGGAGGTGATGTAGTGATGGCGTTGTCCTTACGAAAGCATTTACGTAACAGGATCGCCGTAGTGATGAAGTGATGATTGTTTGTTGTGAAGAATAGGTTCTCTGTAGGTCAGTTGCAGTTATGTTGAAGCAGGTGCCTCTTGTAGGTGAAGAATTTGTGGTTTATCTCCCTCGTTAGAGGTCGTAAGATTACCCACTGAAGAAATTACTTGAGAGAATTTACAAGCAGATTCCTTCAACTTGTCCTTGAACTATGTTAGTCACTGTACTCCCGTGAAGTCTTTACCTTGCAATTTGCTTTGTTGCAAAAACACCGCTGCCATCAAAATGTACCAGTCCTCTAAGGCTTTAACTCGTTTAGGATCTGATACAGTACCTTAGTCTGGAGTTGTAGTCGTAGTAGTTGTTGTTGTTGTTGTGGTTGTTGTGGTATTAGGTAGCGAGCTCGGCGTCGTGGTGTTCTTAGGTAAGTGACTTCACAAGTTTCTTTAGGCTTAATTTATTTATACATACTTATCTCTATACAGGGAATTATATTTGATGCCTTGTCTGATATGCCTGTGTCTCTCTCTTATGGAGACAGTTTATAGCCCATAGAGAGTCAGAGTAGGAATCCTACATATTAGTTAAACTACACTGCTTATATACATTCTCTATTGGGAGTTCCTGGTACTTTTGAAAAGGGGTGGAGTTGTTTAAGCTCCACCCAATTCTCCTCTCTCTCTCTCTCTCTCTTGCTTTCTCTCCCTCTCTCTCTCTCTCCTCCTTTCTCTCCCTCTCTCTCTTGAGTTTAGAGATGACAGTGAGAAATTGGAGGTAAGATGTGTAAGGAGGTTGGACCCTCTTATGTTTGTTATTGTCTGGTGGCGTCTGTGTTTATGTTACATGTTGTTGTTAGAAGGGTCTTGTACACGTTCACCATACTTATAAAAATAGGCATCTGTTTATAATTGTCCTCTCGTCAAGGTGACCGAGTGGTGGCAACAAATCTATCGCTCTTTGCTAAAATGGACGGCATTCCTCTTCGTGAGTGAATTTTTTTTGGTATCAGAGGGATGAGTCCTTGTCCCTGGCTAATTGACATTTTATTTATCTTTTTTTTTTTCTGGGTCACACTGTTGAGAGGGAAGAGTGAAATTCTCGGGCAGAACCCCGAGTCAAAACTTGGTTTTTATACTGGTGTCCAGCTGTGGGATGATTTAATAACAATTCAAGTAACCCTCCCAAACATAAAAACCCATGTATTATATGGGTGAACAGAGGTGGGCTTATAAAAGAACGTCAGCCTCAAATAAACAAAATTACGTTATTACACGTTGTTATGTGATTGGAATTGTGTAGAAGCTCCTGGAAACAACAGTTAACATGATCATATTCCAGAGTATTGCCTTCCAGGTTACCTATAAAACCTTATATGCAATGTAAAACCTGAAGAAATTATATATTGTTTATTATTTATATGCAATGTAACCTGAAGAAATAAAGGAGAGACATTAATAAAAGAACTAGACCAGCAGACCATCAAACTGACTTGCCATTAACCCCAAGTGAAGATAGCATCTTCACTAACATCGTGACTACCTGTTTTCACATTTATATTATATCCGTTCCGTAACAACGTACACTCCCAATCCACAATCTCCATCCCACATGAGTCGAAGCTCGAGATCTAAAGCACATAACCTAGAGGTCGGGAGATCGACCCTCTCAGGTGAGGGCCTGAGAATATTTACTCTTCCGATTTGAGTTTGAGGCACTAACTATAAGGCCACCGAACATCGTAAAACACCCTCGCTGGTACCATAACAGCTGCAGTATTTGGGAATTACCCTCACTTCCCTCCATCTGTGGCTGGGTACCAGTTCGGAAGTCGTGACGTGTGTGTGAGTAGCAGTTGACCTGCGAGTTTTCTTTAGAGTTAATACTTGTATATAGGCGACAGCAGATTTCTACAGATTCTTTTTTGTCTGGCAACACTGCAAGAGGGAAAATGTCAATCACATGGCGACTGCGACGGTGGAGTATTGACGCGTGCTGCTGCTCTCCCGTGATAAGCGATTACCTGACCTGACCCGACTAAGCCTCTAATATTGCCCTTACCTCACCTGCTCCAACCTCATCTCAATTAACCCTGACCACACGTCTTTTAGTGCCCCTTCCTCAGCACTGTATTGCACTATACTATATTTATTATATTGTCTAGACTTTTGCATCCGTTTCTGTGAGAGTGAGGAGTGGCAGAAATAGCGACAGTAGAGGCACAGAGTATTTACATGACGTGTGAACGATGTGGGTATGAAAATAGGTTTACAAATGAGGGTGAATGGGAATGCCAGATATGTAAGATGAAGAGTGAAAATGTTGCCCTCACATTGGAAGTCAGGGATCTAAAAAAGGAACTAATGAGTATGAGAGATGAGGTAGGGAGGATGATAGAATACATAGACACGGTGAGGGGCGTGCTGTCTAGTAGAAACAAAGCAAAGAACACCTCACCGGGGGGGAATGACGTTGTATTACAGGGAAAAAAAGAACAGGACATGACAGATGAGGGAGACAATGAAAGTTATAGAAGGAAAGAAGAGTGTTGAGAGGAGGATGTTCCCTAGAGTGATAGTAGGGGACAGTATGACAAAGAATATAAAGAGTTTCATCGGCCTAGATGGAGAGGGTAGTGACAGCATAAGCCTACCGGGAAGGGACATGGCCAGAGTAATAGAAATAGCCAAGGAACAAGCAGAGGCAATAGATGAGGGAGTGATTGTGATACAGGGAGGTGGTAATGGTCTGGAGAAGGGCAGGATTCACGACACAGTGAATGAGATAGTAGAGGGGGTGAAGGAAATGAAAAAGAACAAGAAGAATGTGAGAGAGGCAGTGGTAGGGGTGATGAGGAGGCCACGTGAAGACATGTGGTATGAGCAGAGAAGGAAGGAAGTAAACAGACAGGTACAGAAGGAAATAAATAAAATGAAAGTAAAGATGATAAAGGATGATGACGTCGGTGTCAGATTTATTAACATGGACCCTGAACTCACTGGGGACGATTTTGGGAGAGACAGAGTCCACCTAGGAATGGAGGGAAACAGGAGACAGGGCAGAAGGTTGCTGGAGTGGATCAGGGCATCTGAGCAACTACAGAGAGTTTAGGAAGTCAGCAGACAGACAGAAAGCTAGAGTGGAGAACTGACGGCACTGTGTGAAAGAAGGAATGAAGAGAATACGAATAGGGTGCGTGGATGGGGTGTTGGAAAATTGGAAGATATGAGCGATGAATTGTCTGAATGGAATCTAGATATAGTAGGTGTGACAGAGACACAGTTACGTGAGAGAGTGAAGATGAGCAGTGATATGTACAGTATGATTGGGCAGGGACGGAGTAAATGGAAGAAGAAGGGTGGAGGTGTTGGATTATTAGTTAGACATGACATAGACGTGGACATAGAGGAAGTGAAAACAGGTGAATGTGAAATGAGTGAGGACATCATGGCTGTGTACCTTAATGTAAAGATGGAAGGGAAGTATGAAAGGATCCTGTTGATTGTGTGCTATATGACTGTAGAGGGTCCAGGAGCGAGACGAGATAATGAGAGAAAATACATGATAATAGGTAGGTTGATTGCGGAAAATAGACAAAGAGAGACTATTGTCATGGGTGATATGAATGGACATATAGGAATTTTAGGAGAGGAAGTGAATGGAAATGGGGAACTTTTGCTGAATTTCACGGAAGAGTATGGTCTAGAGAACTTGAATGTGACAATAGGTGAGGGACGTGCGACATGGTCCAGGTTAGGGAGTGAATCTGTGATTGATTATATGCTAGTGAATGAAAGAGCCAGGAGGAGGGTACAGTATATGTGGGTTGATGAGGAGAGGAGGATAGATTTGATGAGTGACCATAACATGATAGTATTAGAATATGACTGTGTGAGAAAAGTAGCTAAGAATGTAGTAAAAGGAGTGCAGAAATGGAGAATACGAGAAGCAAGATGGGACTTGTATAAGTGTGATTTGAGGAGTATGGAATGGACTATGGATGGAGGAGTGGATGAACTGAATTATTCCCTGATTAGGAAAGTGACAGAGGTGGGTGAGAGAAGGATAGGAAGGGTGAGGAATAGCAATAAAAGAAGATTGATGAAGAGCTGGTGGAATGAAAATATTGAGAATGCGAGGAAGAAGAGGAAGGAGAGTAATAGGAAGTGTAGAAGACTAAGGAAAAATGTAGGCAATAGTGAGGAAGACAGAATAGCATATGAGGAGGCATGGAAGGAGTATGAACGTAGACAGTAGGAGGTAAAAAAAACTGATCAGGAAAGCCAGAGTTGTGGATGACAAGAAAGTGGTAGAGAGTTTGCGTGCCAAGGGAGAGGAAGGTGGTAAAGAGTGGTATGACTTCTTAAGGGGTGAGAAGCAGAAGGAGAGAATCATAGTGGATGAATTAGTGGTTGGAGGAAACATAGTGAGGGACACAAGGGACAAGGTGAATGCTATAAAGGAATTCTGGGAGGAAATAGGTGGTGTGAATGAGGCAGAAGACAGGAGTGATGTGAGGTTTGAATTGGAAACAAGAATAGAGGAGGATATGAATGATGAAATAAGTAGAGCTGAGATTAGGAAGTATGTAGTGAAACTGAAAGCAGGTAAAGCAGCAGGCAGGGATGGGGTTCCGTATGAGTTCTACAAAGGAGGGGAAGGAGTATTAGAAGGCCTTTACTCTTTATTCAGAGCAATCTGGGTAGAGGAAAAAGTGCCAAGTAAGTGGAATGAGAGTAGAGTGACTGTGTTGCATAAGGGAGGACACAAGAGTAAGAGGGAGCTTAGGAACTATAGGCCTATAGCTCTAACAGATACAGTATCAAAGGTGTTTTGTGGCATCCTGAATGAAAGGTTGAAAGAGAGTGTGGAGAGGTATAAAGTGATGGGAGAGGAACAGAATGGTTTTAGGACAGATAGGAGAGGGGAGGATAATTTGTTCGTAGTGAGAGAAGTTATTGAAAAAATGGTGAAAGATAACAGGAAAGTTTACTTAGCATTTCTAGACATTGAGAAGGGGTATGACAGAGTTAACAGGTATAAGCTAGGCAAGGTCTTGGAGAGAGTGGGAGTTAGTAGCAAGGTAATGAATATTATAATGAGTATGTAAAAGGAAACCAGGGCAGTGTACAGTATGGGCAATTTAGAGACAGGGTGGGTGGAGAGTAAGAGAGGTGTGAGGCAAGGATGTGTACTTTCACCATTGTTGTTTGGTCTGTATTGTTACGCGTGCCTGAATAATTATTAATTTGTTAGTTTTGCTATCCATTTTTGACAGTGACTGTGAGAGAAGGAGTGAGAGGGTAGTACAAACTCGCACCCGGATCTGTTGTGTGCGACGCTATCTTATCTAATGTGTGCGAAGCTAGATTATTTAATTATTCCATTTTCTTTAAGTATTCTTGTCAGAAGGGTGAGCGTGCCTTGACCAGCTAGATTCGCTGGATTCGTACACCTTATCTCCCCCTCTCGACGGCTGGATATGTGATAAACTGTCCGTCTCCGTTCCTACTGACTCCCAATAGTTTCTTGGGAGGGAACGTATGAGTGATGTGTGCTTAAGTCAGTGTTAAAGGAACAATTCGGAGATGCGCTTGCTTGTCTTTGTGATGCTAACAGTATACCCTTTGTTTAGCCAATAGAATATAAGGCGAGGGGTTAAGCCAGTAGAGCTCAGTTACCAGTGGGACAGGGTCAACTCAGTTTGGGTTTTGTAAGTGAGTGAGTGTGGTGAGATTCGGATGGAGACTCGCAACGTTTGATAAGTATAATTCTGTGTTTACTTCTATATTCTTCTCACAGTAACATAGGGTCACTCTCATATTAACTCAAATTAACTATTATTACTATTATTACATGTGTGTTGTGATGCATTGATGTGTATTTATTATATGTGCCAGTGAAGTGCTAACTTACTATTATTATTGATAGATTAATTCTGTTCTTACGTGTGCCTAAAGCCTTGTGTTATTGAAGTGATGGCACAGTGGTAGTGAGTTATTGAGTGATTATTGCAAGTGCATTATATATTCTGGGAACTCTGTCTCACATTCTGTCATAGTTGGGAATCCTTATTTCATTTACTAATTCTTTCAGTGTTTATTGTTTGTCTTTGTGTTTGTTCTTATTGTTAATATATATTATAGAAAATCAGAGTAGTTTCTCTATCATCTTTTATTCATTGTATCCGAACCTGGTTATATGTATGGACGGTCTCTTTGGGTTGTGTTAGCATTCTTTCATATAGGCTGGGTTTGTACTTTTACAAATAATTCATAACTTTAATAGTCAGATACCTGCCACCCAGTGCTATTTTATTCTGATGATAGCTAACTTTGGGGTAAGTCTAGTCTAGTGACTATTACTGTACCGTATCTCTACCCTCCGTCCGTAACAGTATACAAAGGAACTAGCTGCACGAGTGAGGAAGGAAGGTTTAGGGATTCAGGTAGGGGAGTATGTACTGAGTATTTTGTTGTATGCAGATGATGTGGTGATTCTGAGTGAGACAGGTGAGACACTGCAGAGAATACTTGATGTAGTTACAGAGTATGGGAATGATTTTAATGTCAAGTTTGAGAGTGATAAGAGCAAAGTATTGGTAGTGAATGGGGATGACCGGGATATAGGTAGAACGTGGAGACTGGGTGAAAATGTGATTGAAAGGGCACAAGAGTATAGATACTTAGGAATAATTGTGGATGAGAAAGGGTGTGATAGGACAAAGACTGATAGGTTATCAAGAGCAAACCAGTGGGTAGGAAGTCTAGGAAGTGTGGCATGGTGTAGAGCCAATAAGTATGAGGTAGTGTGTGGTGTATGGAAAGGTATGGCTGTACCTGGACTCATGTATGGACTGGAGACTATGACATGGACAGTGAATGACTTGAACAGACTGGAAATAGTACAGAATAGGATAGGAAGAACAGCATTAGATGCAAACAAGTATGTAGGTGTGGAAGCAATAAGAGGTGACGCTGGATGGAGTACGTTTGAGGAGAGGATAGCCAAAGGAGTGTTGAGATATAAGGTTAGACTAGAGGGAATGAATGAAGACAGATGGGCTCGAAGAGTGTATAAATGGACAGGACGGTACACCAAGTGGAGAAGGATGTGTGATAAGAGAATGGAAAAGTGTGGAATGCAGTACCCAGTGCTAGATGAAAGGGGCAGATGGAGTGATGAGAAATGGATGAATGAGATTAAGAGACGGATACAAGAAATAGGCAGAGATGAATGGATGAGAGGCATAAGTCAGAAGAGCACGCTAGATTGGTACTCCTCTAAGGACATACCAAGGAGTGAAGTGTTCTATGATGGTAGCTGGGGAAGTGAGCTGATGTTTAAGGCAAGAACGAAGTCACTGGAGGTGAATGACAGAATATATAGATGGAGTAATGAAGGTAGTAAGGTGTGTGGGATGTGTGAGAGTGGGGAAGATGAGACAGTAGAACATGTGTTGATGGTATGTGATAAGTATGAACGAGAGAGGGCTACCATGCTGAATGTGGTAATTAGTGAACTAGGAGTGAGAAAATGGAGGGAGATGGTGGAAGCGACAGTGGCAGCCAAAGTGCTGCTAGGTCTTAGTGAACGAGAGCTGTACAGTCCAGTAATAATAGAGTGTGAAAGAATTTCTGGAAAGGGTATATATGGTTGAAGAGAAAATGAGTATATAGGGACGAGCAGGTTGTATAGGATATAGAGGATGAAAGTATGATGTGTATACATGTATTCTTTGGTGCTGTTTTTTGTTTTCTCTCTGCAGAGTCTGCAGAGGAAGACAGTGAGAGAGCGCCGTTGCAAAGGCTACACCCGAACGCGTGTGACTCTCAGTCATCATCATCATCATGGATCAGCAGCAGCGTGAAGACAACGTGTGTATCCCTTCCTTCCCTTTTCTGTGTGATTTGATTGCAAGTATTGTATATATATTATCGATGGCGTCTGCTGTGAGTAATTGTGGTGTGTGTGAGGTTGGGGTGACGAATAGAAGTGGTGGTTTGGCGTGTGAGAGGTGTGAGAGATGGTTCCACATGTCTTGTGTGGGGGTCACCACAAAAACAAGACTGCTATCTCTGAAGAATGTGGTATATCTATGTGATCCGTGCCTAGAGCGAACGAAGAATGAATGGAAGAGTGAGACTGAGGAACGAGGGGAGAAGAGTGTACAGACAGTGAAGGAAGATACAAGGGACCGGAGTGTGCAGACAGTGGAGGAAGGTATAGAAGAACAGAGGGTACAGACGGAGGAGAATACAGAAGAAAAAAGGGTAAATGAAGTGGAAATTGTAGAAGAGACGACCGTACAGGTGGACCAGCCCAGGCCAAGACCACCTGTACTCAGACAGAAAATGATGAGGAAGGCCCCTATTAAAATAATCGGAGACAGTATGGTGAGGAATATAGAGTTACATGTGAAGATGAATGCAGAAGGAAGCGGACGGATTTGTATGAGTGGAGCAAGAGTGCATCAGGTGAGCAAGAGAGTGAAGGAGGAAGCTAGACTAATGAAAGATGGCATGCTGATTGTGCAAGGTGGGGGAAATGATCTGGAAGAAGTTAGAGAAGAAGAGACTGTGAAGGAGGTGGTAGAAGCAGTGAAGGCAGTGGAAGGAAAGAATATGAGTGTTGGGGTAGTGGGAATGATGAGGAGACCACGGGATGAACGTGTGAGAAAGAGAATAAATAAGAAGATATATGATGAACTGATGAAGCTGAAGATCACCTGGAGGCAGGAGAAGAATGGTAACGTCAGCTTCATTGACATGGATGGAGTGTTACGAGAGGACAGACTGTTTGCGACGGATGGAGTACACTTGAACGAGGCAGGGCTGTGTGAGTGGGTGAGGGAGAGGTCGCTGTCCCCGATCACGAATGTTTGACGACCTAGATGCATAGATGTGGAAAGGAGAGGAGTAGACACCAACCAGGCGAGTAAATGCATGAAAATTGGATGTATGAATGTTAGAGGATGGGGAATTGGAAAATATGAGGATATATGCAAAGAACTGAATGAGTGGATTTTTGATGTTGTGGGCCTGACTGAGACACACTTGAGAGATGAGGTACGAATGGAGGGAAATGAGTATGTGATGATTGGAAAAGGACGGAAAAAGCAAGAAAAACTAGGAGGAGGCGTAGCCTTCCTCCACAGGAAAGAAAGGAATCTGAAAGTTGAAGAACTAGAAGTTGGAAGCAGTGGAAGTAGTGAGGACGTGTTAGCTGTAAGAGTTGAATGCATGAATAATCAGCGAAGGCCTGAAAGAGTTATAATGGTAGTAGTATACATGACTGTGGAAGGTGAGAGAGCAAGGAGAGAGAATGGTGAAAAGTACAGTATATTGAAGAAGATTGTAAGAGAGTATGCAAATGAAAGAGTGATTGTTATGGGAGACATGAATGGACATATTGGTTTATTAGGAGAACAAATGAACAGGAATGGTGAAATGCTTGTTGAGTTTGTAAATGACATGGATATGGAGAACCTGAATGAAACCCTATCAGAGGGACGTGTGACGTGGAGTGCAAGGAACCAAGAATCTGCAATTGACTATATGTTAGCAAATGGTAGAATGAGAGAAATTGTAACTCGCATGTGTATAGATGAAGACAGGATGATAGATGTTGTGTCTGATCATAATATGCTGGTGGTAGAATGTATGTTGCAGGGGAGAAAGGAAAAAAGAGTGAAGGAGAGAAAAAGAAAATGGAAGTTGAGGGATGTAAATTGGGAAGATTTCCAGGTTGACCTGAGTGAAAGAAGTTGGAGCAATGGAAGTCTACATGATGTGAACGAGGTGAATGAAAATTTTGTAGAAAATGTGAAAAATGCAGCAGTTAGCCAGATAGGTTTTGTAAAAGTAAATGGAAGAAAGAGAGAACGTAAGCCATGGTGGAATGAAGAGATTAAGAATGCAAGGAAAGAACGAAAAAGACTAAATAGAACATGTAGGCAGCTGAGAAAGAAAAGGCATGAAAGTGACGAAGCTGAGAATGAGTACCTGAATGCATGGACAGCATATGTTAAGCAGCAGAGAGTTGCTAAGCGCAAGATTAGAGATGAAAAGGTAAAATGTGAAAGGAGATCAGAACCTAAAAGAAAAGGGGTTGGAAGGTGGGCGTGAATGGTACCGATTTATGAGAGGGGAGGGAATGTCTAGTACTCAAAGTGTAGACAGTCTCAAGGTAAATGGTGTATGTATAAATGACAAAGAAGAAATGAGGAAGGCCATAAAAGAGTTCTGGGAGAATATTGGAGGTGTAGGTGAGGTGGCTGATGTAAGAGGAGAGAATGTAACACTGGAATGGAAGGATGCAGAGGAACTGAATGTAAGAATTAGCAGAGAAGAAGTTGAAAGATGTGTGAAAAGGCAGAAAAATTGTAAGGCCGCAGGACCAGATGATATTCCGTATGAAATGTACAAGAATGGAGGTGAGGTTAAGGTTGAAAAGATGACTGAGTTGTTTAACAAAGTGTGGAAAGAGAGAGTACCCAAGAGATGGAATGAATGTAGAGTGACGTTGCTGCATAAGGGAGGCTGTAAGAGTAAGAATGAGCTTAGAAACTACAGGCCAATAGCCCTACTGAACACACTGGGAAAGATTTTCAGTGCAGTATTGAATGAAAGATTGTGCAGATGGATTGAGAGATTCAGTGTGCTGGGTGAAGAGCAAAATGGCTTCCGTAAAGATAGGAGAGCAGAAGATAATATGTTTGTGGTGAATGAACTGATTGAAAGAAAGAAAAAGGATGGATGTAAGCTATACCTATGTTTCTTAGATATAGAGAAAGCTTATGACAGGGTTGATAGGAAGATGCTATGTAGAGTCTTAGAAAAGATAGGTGTGAGTGATAAATTAGTAAATATTGTGAGAAGTATGTATGAGAACACAAGAGCAATGTACAGGCTGGGAGATCTAGAAACAGAATGGGTAAGAAGTGAGAGAGGAGTTAGGCAAGGATGTATACTTTCTCCAACCCTATTTAGCTTATACACAGAAGAACTAGCCATGAGAACAAGAGGAATGAATGCAGGAGTAAGGGTTGGAGATGACAAGATATGTATGTTACTGTATGCAGATGATGTGATAGTTATGAGTGAAACAGCAGAGGAACTTCAAAGGATTTTGGATGTTGTAGGTGGGTATGGGAGAGATTTTGGTGTGAAATTTAGTAATGAGAAAAGCCAAGTAATGATTGTGAATAGAACAGATGATGAGAGAGAACACACATGGAGAGTGGGAGAGAATGTTCTGAAACAGACTGATGAATATAAGTACTTAGGGGTATGGCTGAGTCCAAGTGGAAGTGAAAAGACCAAGAATGAAAAGATTAGCTTGACGAACCAATGGGTTGGACGACTGGCAAGTGCAGCGAGGCTGAGAGCAAGCAAGTATGATGTGGTGAGAGAAGTATGGAAGAGTGTGGCTGTCCCGAGCATTATGTATGGCATGGAAGTTATTGCATGGAAGGAGAGCGAGATAGACAAGTTAGAGGTGGGACAGAACTGAGTAGCGAGAATGGCACTGAATGCACCAAGGTATGCAGCGATAGCAGCTTTGAGAGGTGATATGGGATGGAGTACATTCAGAGAAAGACTGGTGAAAGCAACCCTTAGATACAAAGTAAGACTGGAACGAATGGAGGATACAAGACTGGCAAGAAAGGTTTATATGTGGAACATTAGAAACGGCAAATGGGGAAAGAAGTGTGAGAGAATGGTATATATGAATGGTATGGTAGTTAGAGGAATTATGCATGAGTGGAAAATAATGAGCAGGAATAGAGAGGGGCTAGACTGGGATGCAAGAAAGTGGAAAAGTGAGATTGACAAAGAAGTGAAATGCCTGGGGTTAAGAAAGTGGAAAAATGATATGGAACAAAAGGAAACTCTTGTATGGTATAAGGAGAAAGAATGTCCAGAGTATGTGAAGTGGTATGAGGGAAGTCTGGGTGGTGATCTACTCTTTCGAGCCAGAGCACAATGTATGGAGGTGAATGCAAGAAGTTATAGATGGTCTGAATCCCGAAGCAAGGTATGCCAGATGTGTGACACAGGAGAGGATGAAACGGTAGAACATGTGATGCTGGGATGTGAGAAGTATGAGAGAGACAGAACAGAGATGATGCAGATCATCCTGACTGAAATGGAATATGATGGAATGGAATTAACAGGGAGAGAATGGATGATATTACTGTTAGGTCTGTGTGAGCAGACCACAGATGAAATGATTGGTGCTGTGAAAGAATTCTTGGAGAAAATGTGGTATGCAAGATGCAGAAAGTGAATAGACATGCGTGGTATTGTTTTTTTCCGATTTCTATTTACAGGAGCTACCGATACAAAGGCCAACCCTGGAATAAACACCCGGGGTACCTGTAACAGCAAGAGCAAGAGCAAGGACAAATAGATAAGGGAATAACAAGCAGACTCAATTTAGCAGAGGTAACCACACTCGTTTTTAAACTTATATAGTGACACGTAACTAAGTAATTTAAGTAACATTACATTGACGGGGTGTGACAAGAAGGTAACCACGGTATATAATAATAGTTAATGGTGTTATATTGTGACACATAATTTAAGTAACATTACATTGAGGGAGTGTGACAAGGAGGTAACCACATTCATTTTAAACCTTATATAGTAACACACAACTGAGTAATTTAAGTAACATTACATTGAGAGGGTGTGACAAGGTAACCACACTCATTTTAAACCTTATATAGTGACAAGTAATGGTAAATATCTACTATATTGCCGGATGGTATTATAATATTTCTGGCTTTACTCACTCATTTAGGTATTTATTGAAAGAATGACCGTTTTGGGTATTTATTGAAAGAATTACCATTTTGTAGCAGTGTTGCCAGATCCGGCTGGGTCCCAGTATTTTGCCCCGGTCATTTCCTGTACTTTACTATGGTTATTTCCCGGTAGTTTGTCCAGGTTAGGTCCCGGTAGTCTGCTGTGGTCTAGGTTAGGTGAGGTAAGGTCAGGCTAATTTCAAAATGCCTCGTTTGAATATGCCCTATCTTGGAAATGGGGCATTTGCAGAGGAAATGCCATAGAAGAAAATAGTCTTAGAATGGTCTAAATTAGTGGGTAATGAAGGTAGAAAAACCGTATGCAATAACGGTAATTCTTTCAATATTTACCAAAGATTGTTCTAGAGTAGAATAAATGGAGAAATTTCTACCAGACGAAATAATTATCAACAAGAAGATAAGGTATTTATTGAAAGAATTACCGTTTTGCAGCAGTGTTGCCAGATCTGGCTGGGTCCCAGTATTTTGCCCCAGTCATTTATTGTACGTTATCACGATTATTTCCCGGTAGTTTGCCCAGGTTAGGTCCCGGTAGTTTGCCCAGGTTAGATCCCGGTAGTCTGATGAGGTCTAGGTTAGGTTAGGTAAGGTCAGGTAAGGTCAGGCTAATTTCAAAATGCCCCATTTGAATATGCCCTATCTTGGAAATGGGGCATTTGCGGAGGAAATGCCATAGAAGAAAATAGTCTTAGAATGGTCTAAATAAGTGGGTAATGAAGGTAGAAAAACCGTACGCAATAACGGTAATTCATTCAATATTTACCCAATCTTTATATAATTTCTATATGTCTAAGAAACATTCACCATACTTGGCAACACTGGTGTGATATCCTCCCTCAAGGTTACCAACCCGCTATTCCACACCCACATTTGGCAACACTGGTGTGATATCATCCCTCAGTGTTACCAACCCGTCTACTCCATAATTCCATGAATCAACAGGTAATAATTTACCACAAATACCCATATCTTATATTTACTTTTATTTTGTAGAAAACATTATAATATATATGATATTGTAATATTTATTTTATATTAGAATGTTATAAACACATATTGTATAAGTTAATCACAGTTTATTTGGTACAAATAAAATGTTTAAGGGGAAAATATGTACAGTAATGTTAAATCTGAAACAATTGATTCCTCTAAACTATTCCAAGTAACATATATGTTAACCTGGTTCTGTTTCTTGGCATATTATGGAGGAATCAAGGTGCTCTAATATACCAATAGTCTACTATCTCCTTACTACTGTCACAAACTTTCATAAAGTACAAAAAATTACCAAAATTACGAGCAATTTTCCCCATTTGCATTTCAGATTCTCTAAATCTGTGTAAAATTCCTCATGGTTGGTAACACTGTCATCTGTTCCCAAACAGCTGTTGCATGGCACTGAGTTGAAAGTTGCAAGATTCATCTGAACCAAAGTAATGGGAATTATATTGTAGCTTAGCATTACAAAAAAACAAAGTCATTGTGGAATTGGCCCTAAGACTGACAAGTGTGGTTGGTTGGGGAGGATCACAACAAACCAAAGTCATTGTGGAATAGGCCCTAAGACTGACAAGTGTGGTTGGTTGGGGAGGATCACAACAAACCAAAGTCATTGTGGAATAGGCCCTAAGACTGACAAGTGTGGTTGGTTGGGGAGGATCACAACAAACCAAAGTCATTGTGGAATAGGCCCTCAGACTGACAAGTGTGGTTGGTTGGGGAGGATCACAACAAACCAAAGTCATTGTGGAATAGGCCCCAAGACAGGTCAAGTCCATCTGTGACCTGGTGGTCACAAAGGAAAGGTAAGTAACACACACACAGACAACACACACACACACACACACACACAGACAACACAACATCACCTATTCACTTGTCCAAGTCTAATTATCCCTAGTTATTATCACTCTCAACACACAGAATAGGATGAGATGTGTAATATATATACAAAGATGATACATGTATAGAGTGGATGATTATTTATTTATTATATTTACAATGGTGGGAATGGTACTATTTTTATATCTGTCTGTTCTTGTTTTAATGGGTTTTAGTTTATTATAGTGACGGGCTGCCCTAGATGGAGGGGGTAGGGGTGGGGGGCAGGAGTAGAGGGAGTCTGGGGGAGGGGGGGGTGTAGCAGCAACTTGTCACCAAAAGTCTGGAGGTCACGTTGGTATCTCTCTGTCAGTGAGGGTAGATTGAGGGAGATTAACGCCTGGTCATATGTAGTGTAGGTGACCCCCAGTATAATTTTACATGCTCTCTCCTGTACCCTCTCTAGCCGGCGTTGTTGAGTGATGTTTAGTGATGATGACCAGGCTGGAGATGCGTGTGTGTGTGTGTGTGTGTGTGTGCAAAAAAGAGAGAGGAATGAAGAAGGGTGTGTGTGTGTGTGTGCTAAAAAGAGAGAGGAATGAAGAAGGGTGTGTGTGTGTGTGTGTGCTAAAAAGAGAGAGGAATGAAGAAGGGTGTGTGTGTGTGTGTGTGTGTGTGTGCTAAAAAGAGAGAGGAAGGAAGAAGGGTGTGTGTGTGTGTGTGTGTGTGTACAGAGGTTAATGTTATTGTTATATTACAGACATCATGTGTGGACGGAGTGTAATACTGACGATGGTGTTGGTGTTGGTGTTGGTGTTGGTTCTCTCACCACCTGTTCATGCTGGTATATGTAATGGTAAGTTTGGGTATTATTGTTTGTTACTATTTGTGTGTGTGTGTGTGTATGCAAAAAAGAGAGAGGAAGGAAGAAGTGTGTGTGTATGTGTGTCTGTGTACAAAAAAGAGAGAGGAAGGAAGAAGTGTGTGTGTGTGTGTGTGTGTTTGTATGCATGCAAAAAAGAGAGAGGAAGTAAGAAGTGTGTGTGTTTGTATGCATGCAAAAAAGAGAGAGGAAGGAAGAAGTATGTGTGTGTGAGTGTCTGTGTGTGTATGCAAAAAAGAGAGAGGAAGGAAGAAGTGTGTGTGTGTGTGTTTGTATGCATGCAAAAAAGAGAGAGGAAGGAAGAAGTATGTGTGTGTGAGTGTCTGTGTGTGTATGCAAAAAAGAGAGAGGAAGGAAGAAGTGTGTGTGTGTGTGTGTGTTTGTATGCATGCAAAAAAGAGAGAGGAAGGAAGAAGTATGTGTGTGTGAGTATCTGTGTGTGTATGCAAAAAAGAGAGAGGAAGGAAGAAGTGTGTGTGTGTGTGTGTGTTTGTATGCATGCAAAAAAGAGAGAGGAAGGAAGAAGTGTGTGTGTGTGTGTGTTTGTATGCATGCAAAAAAGAGAGAGGAAGGAAGAAGTATGTGTGTGTGAGTGTCTGTGTGTGTATGCAAAAAAGAGAGAGGAAGGAAGAAGTGTGTGTGTGTGTGTGTGTTTGTATGCATGCAAAAAAGAGAGAGGAAGGAAGAAGTGTGTGTGTGTGTGTGTTTGTATGCATGCAAAAAAGAGAGAGGAAGGAAGAAGTATGTGTGTGTGAGTGTCTGTGTACAAAAAAGAGAGAGGAAGGAAGAAGTGTGTGTGTGTGTGTGTGTATGTGTAAGAAAGAGAGAAGGAAGAAAGAAGGGTGTGTGTGTGTGTGTGTGCTAAAAAGAGAGAGGAAGGAAGAAGTGTGTGTGTGTGTATGTGTATGCAAAAAAGAGAGAGGAAGGAAGAAGTGTGTGTGTGTGTGTGTGTGTATGTGTAAAAAAGAGAGAGGAAGGAAGAAGGGTGTGTGTGTGTGCTAAAAAGAGAGAGGAAGGAAGAAGGGTGTGTGTGTGTGTGTGTGTGCTAAAAAGAGAGAGGAAGGAAGAAGGGTGTGTGTGTGTACAAAAAAAAGAGTAAGGAATATGTGTGTGTAAGAAAGAGAGAAGGAGGAATATGACCTCGCTGTTGCGGCGCCTAATATCAATCAATCAATCAACCTCTACATATTAAGAACCAAAATGCGATCAACAACATAATCTCAGCAGTAGTTTTTCAAATAATAAAATTGGACTATAAGTGATAAGGGAGAAAGGCCTATGTCATTAATACTTTTTAAGAACGAATGAGAAGGTTAAAAATATGAGAAAGAAAAGACAAACGGTAAGAAAGGAGAGAAGGGCAAGCGAGAGAGGGATAAGACAGTAGGGAGGATGAGTAAGGTTGCCAGTTACTTGAGAGATACTGTAATATATGTATAGCCTATGCATAAAATTAGACCAAGTTTATTGAAAACGCCATATAGCGGCGCCTATTCAGGTTTAACATAGATAATTTATAAGGAAATGCATATTTAGAAGAGAAAATTCTGGTAAATAGCTTAATGAATTTGTTGACAAATATTTGATTGATATTAGGTGGCGCAACAGCGAGGTCATATAGCACCAGCAAAAGGTAATAGAGAGGTGTGACAGCAAGCAGGAAGGAAATAGGAAGAAAGGAGGGACAGTTGAAGAAATGTAAGCTAGTGGCTGGGGCCGAAGGGGCGCCAAAACCCTTAAAGTATTGCCCACATCATTACAGGCAATACTCCCCTACGGGGTAAGCACGAGGGATAAAAGGAATACAGGGATAGCTGTCTAATATCCAAAGGATAATATATATTCAGTAGTCTATCCCATCACGATGGTGAACAAAAGACAGTGCCTTTATTTAAAGGATATAATGTAACAGATATTCTAATTATATTTGTTTGTTATTACTTTTCAACTAATCACCTTCATTTGTCTTACCCTCTTCCCCCTCACCCTCGCCTCAAATCATCACATTTCTTCTCTCCTATATCCACCTACGTTAATGCAGTATGCACTTCTTTAAACCCGGGTTCTTCAAACTACGGGTCCCGAATTCCTCCAAACTGGGTCGCAGGCTCACAAAAATAAATACATGAATAAAATAGAATAATAATGTTCGTGACAATAAAATAAATATGAAGTTCATACATGAATCCACCTAACATATTTTTATTATCGAATATTCATATATTTAATTATCAATAAAACAAAATCATTGCACAAATATTAGCCTTCTTGAGAGAGAGAGAGAGAGAGAGAGAGAGAGAGAGAGAGAGAGAGAGAGAGAGAGTAGGTGAGGCAGTGTTTATAATTCTGGTTAGAATGCCTTTTAATCATAATTATTGTGTTTCAATTTCTGGCCTTGTATTTTCTTAGGTTGATAATTCTGATTCATTTGTAAAAGATCTTTCTGTATGGGTCGCGAGAATGATGTCATAGTAAAAACTGGGTCACGACTGAAAAAGTTTGAAGAACCCTACTTTAAACTATTGGTGATTCGATACCGTTCACAGTGTATGCTTCA
>JAWQEG010001445.1:20000-52500 GCA_033782935.1 Petrolisthes cinctipes | reverse complement strand
AAGATCGGTCACTACGAGCTCTGAGCTCATTCCGGGAGGGTAACAGTTGGTGAGCACGTGTCCAGGACGTGATCAAGACCAGGTGAAACACACACACACACACATAATAAGTATTAATGGTGTTAAGAAATAACACCTTGTTCACAGTATCAGTATATATAATTATAATGATAAGATAATGAGATAATTATTATCTCTCTCTCTCTCTCTCTCTCTCTCTCTCTCTCTCTCTCTCTCTCTCTCTCTCATTATTCTTGAACATTATATATAAGACACTCAAAGTTTATTAGATATAAAATTGTGTTATAAGATTAATTCCTTAATAATAATATCATATTTTAATACCATGAAAATAATTCTTGAAGTGCTAGCGGAGATACTAGTAGAGAGAGAGAGAGAGAGAGAGAGAGAGAGAGAGAGAGAGAATAATTCATGTGTGTTTGTGTGTGTGTGTGTGTGTGTGTGTGTGTGTGTATTACTATTATTATTATTATTTCAGGAAACAAAATGCAATAATTATATTATATTTTTTGTGTTTCTTCACATTGATTGGAGCAAATTGAAACCTTCAAGTTACTGATAAACTACATATATTATTTCATTATATATATACTAATAAATAAGTGTATTATTATGACAGTCAGTATAATATTGATGTTTGTATGAACTGTATTATACTCAACATGGATGTTAATATCTCTCTCTCTCTCTCTCTCTCTCTCTCTCTCTCTCTCTCTCTCTCTCTCTCTCTCTCTCTCTAAATACTCAACATGGGTGTTAATATTTCTCTCTCTCTCTCTCTCTCTCTCTCTCTCTCTCTCTCTCCTCTCTCTCTCTCTCTCTCTCTCTCTCAATATGGGTGCTAATCTCTCTCTAACTCTCTCTTTCTATCTATTTTTCTTATACTTAACATGGGTGTTAATTAATATTTTTTTCTCTCTTTCCCTTATACTCAATATTGGTGTTAATATTTCAGATATCGACTCTGAACAAAATACAAACTCAACACAGTAGAAGACGTTGTGTGGCCAGGTGCGAAAAGTGGAAATCCTGAATGTGCCGCGAATGGAGATAGTGACGTTGGTCTTAGCCATTGTAATATCTAGAATTCTATAATATTCTTGGATTTACTTTGCAGACATTGACATTCATTATGCAGTACCTTCCTTACCTCAATATATCGTAGGCTGGCTCTCCTTTTTTTTTTTTTTTTTTTTTATACCAGCAAGCACAAGTACCAGCCAACCAGTAACAAGGAAACACACACACACAAATATACACAAGTAACAGACAACCAGTAACAAGGAAACACACACATAAACAGATACCTACACAAGCACCAACAAACCAGTAACAAGGTAAACACACACATAGACAGATACCTACACACACACAAACAGACACAAACACCAACAAACCAGTAACAAGGAAACACACACCTAAACAGATACCTACACACACACACAAACAGACACAAACACCAACAAACCAGTAACAAGGAAACACACACCTAAACAGATACCTACACACACACATAAACAGACACAAACACCAACAAACCATTAACAAGGTGTCATGACCCTGGTCCTGTACTCCAACATATCGTATCCTATAATCTGTTCAAACTTCATAAGATATTGGAGTGGTAATTTACAATGACGTGAAGAGCAGCATGCTAAGAAAAACCCACTTTTTATAGACAAAAAGTATTTAATATGGACGTTTCGGAGGCAACTACCTCCCTCTTCAGCAGTACAGAGTTGAATGAAACTGTGGTGTTATGGGCTCAGTGGTGAATTTGTCGTCCTATGTGCTATCGGAAATTGAAAATCAAGTGTTGCAACTGGGTTTTTCTTTTGCTCTAAAACCTGGTAGAGATATTGCCCTAGATTTTGTTGCGTCTGTATTTAATGGAAGGCATAATTTCCCGTGCCTTAATGGTTTTATAATCAATGGCTTTTTGGATCATTTTAACTCCTATGATTCCATTCCTAGGCGGTTTCGTTTGGCCTTGGAGAATTTAAGAAAAAACAACTCCATTTTCATAACTAAAGCTGACAAGAGCAACTCAGTTGTGATACTTGATAAAGTTAACTACGAAGAAAAGATGTTAAATCTATTAAATGACGTCACCACATATGAAAAGTTGAGATCTTCTCCCTTAAAGCGTCTGTCCACCCAGTTCAACCGTACTGTGAAAGAACTACTCAATAATGTGCCCAACATCGATGCCAAATGGTTCATGCAAGTCAACCCTAAACTTCCACACATATATGGTCTACCCAAAACACATAAGAATGGTTTTCCTCTTCGCCCCATTGTTTCGTACTGTGGATCATTTAGCTACAAATTATCAAAATTCTTAGCCAATAAATTATCACCATTAGTGGGATGCATCTCAAGTTCACACATTAAAAATTTCTCACATTTTATTGATAAAATTAAGTCTCTAAACCTAACTAATGGAAAAATGATAAGTTTTGATGTAGATTCACTCTTCACTAAAGTGCCACTTAACGATGTATTAGAATTTCTAAGTAGGAAAATGCCAGACTATGATTTAGATTTGGGTATGCCAATATCTTCCTTCCTTGAATTAATTAAACTTTGTGTTTCATCCAATGCTTTTTCTTTTAATGATAAATTCTTCATTCAGCGATTTGGCAATGCTATGGGGTCGCCATTATCCCCCATCCTTAGTAATTTGTATATGGAATTTTTTGAAACTGAGTTATTATCCAACATTGCACCCCCAAATCAGAAAAGAAACCGTATTTATGTCTTCCTTATGTAAAAAGTCTGGAAAAAATTCAGTCAGTTAGCAGAGAACTTGATGTAAACATAGCCTTCAAATATACTTCTAGCATCAAAACCACTCTTGTAAGAAATAATGCCACTGTTCAGCCCCAAGCAGGAGTATACAAAATTCCTTGCAAAGATTGTGACTTAGTTTATATAGGTGAAACTGGGAGATCTTTAGATGTTAGAATGAAAGAACATAAACGAGATATGACGAATTGTAACACAAATAATGCTAACTTTGTCCATGCATATGACAACAACCACTGTATTGATTGGAATTCTGGTAAAATGATAATTAAGTGCAACAATTTCAAGAAACGTAGAATATTAGAATCAGTATGTATACAGCACTATAAAAACTTTAACTTAAATGAAGGTATGTTCAAACTAGATCCATTAATGAGAGCACTAGATCCCTCCCAGATGTGGGGTCGGGTCCCTGAAGAATGGCCAGGTCAGGTCGGTTGGGTGAGGTGAGGTGAGGTGTGGTCTGTCTGTCATCAGAACACACCTTGTCCCTCCCTCCCCCTGTCAGCTACTTATTTTCCTTTCATGTTTCATTCAACTCTGTACTGCTGAAGAGGGAGGTAGTTGCCTCCGAAACGTCCATATTAAATACTTTTTGTCTATAAAAAGTGGGTTTTTCTTAGCATTCATAAGATATGTTCAACTCTATGAGATAGATCAAATGTTTTGATCTTCACTCCATTCCAGTTGACTCCTCTACTCCCGAATCACTCCAAATTACCTTTAAAACACTGAATAAGACAGCCGGTATAAAAAGAGCAGAAAATGATCTCTTAACCCCTCCGGGACGGGCCAAGAATGGAAATACGTACTGTGGTTCTGGGTTCAATACTAATTTTTTACCCTGCCTGTCCGGGTATTTCCCGGAAAATCACTCTACTTCTCTTACTCCCTACGTCTAAACTACAATACTGAACAACTTAAATTTGATTGTGTACTCACCATCAACTCCTCCTCTTTCATTAAAACCAACCCCAGCTCTCTAGGACACTCCATTGCCGAGAAATCAAGTGAGGAATGGAGGTCACTTTTCCCGTGAGAGCGAGGCTGCGTTCGCTTTGTGAGCGTGGCTGTGACTCAATCTAGCTGGTTGCACCCGCGGAGTGGAGGTTACAGGAGCGGGTGCGCCCGGCAGCGCGGTAGGATGCACCGAATCGAACGAGCCCGTATTTTCTTCACTACGCCCAGCCATTGTCACGGTCAAGCACACACTGATTGAATGTGGGGATGAAAAGGTCTGGTGGTGAAGTATAGCCAGATCAAAAAAAATCCCGACAAATTTGGCGTTTTTCCCCATAAATTACCAAAAGCGGGATTTCCCGCTGCCCGGACTCTGTCGACAGAGCGGGATTTCCCGCTGCCCGGCCTCTGTCGACCGAGCGGGAAATCCCGCTGCCCGGACTCTGGGGGTTAATCACACGTGTACACTTACGGCTCCAAGTCGGATAAATGTGTGGGTGCAAGTGTATGGTCGAGTGAATGTGAACTTAGGTACAGACTGCCGATACATACATCTGTGTTTACAGCTGAACTTTTTGCTATAGACAAAGCCATAGACTATGCACTAAATTCTCATCATAATTCAATAGTCATTTTTTCAGACTCCAAGTCAGCCCTTCAGGCAATTAACTCATGTCAAACTATTTCTAATGAAATCCAGGGTCGCATCATTAATAAGTTGCACTTATGCAACAAGTCCTTCACTCTGATCTGGGTGCCCGGGCATTGTCGTATTTATGGCAATGAACGGGCAGACTTACTTGCGAAATCGGCTGTAGAGCTCGAGGAGACTTGGGACGTCCCTCGTGATCTACAGTCGTGTCTATCCCTCGGAAAGAAATCAATTAATCTTCTGTGGCAGGGTCAGTGGACCAGACTTAACATTTCTACCATCAAGCCTCAACTGGGTAATTGGGCCACTGCCAACTGGCCCAACCGTTTAGAAGAGAGAATCCTCGCAAGAGTGCGAACCAACTGCACCAGGATAACACACCTAGAACCATATATAGACAAACGTTTTCCACCGCATTGTAACACCTGCAATGCGGTGTTATCTATCAGTCATATCATCCTCATTGTCGGCGATTTGTGGAGGAACGTGCTTCCCTCATAAGTTACTGTGATGCAGTAAAAGTCCCCTTCTCATTCTCAGCTCTCTTAGGTGATGGGGATGGTGATGTGACTGATAAATTGATGATTTTCTTGAGGGAGACCGAACTGATCAGAGTGATGTGACTTTATATGTGTTTTGTTTCTTTCCATTTTGTATATATTTTTGAATTTATAAATATTTTCTGTGTAGCGTATTGTGTATATGTTACAGTAAAATCTTCAAAACAGTAAATTTGTAAATTTCCTAGAATTTTCAGTAAATTTACAAAGTGACTGTTTCAATCAGTAAATTTACAAAATTACTAAGATTTGTAGGAAATTTACAAATTTACTGATCGTTATCGATGAATCATGAACCATTATTGGGGTGAAAGCTGGTGTGCTAAAAGGGGGCTTTTCCCGAAATCAGTTTGATTTATGCCCTCAAAGACTGTTGAACAATGAGGATATCTGTCTTGACAAAGTAATTTCTTTGCGTTCCGCCTTCATAGCAGAATCAGCATCAGGTGGGCAAGGTTTCACAAAATGTAACTGTGTGCGTGGGGCAAAGAGATGCGGAACAAATAAATGTTCTTGTTTCAGAAACGACCTCAAGTGTAACTCCAAATGTCACTCCAGTCTGACATGTCCAAATAAGTAGCCTAGTATGTTGACACTACAATAGTGCAAGCCCCCCCCACACACACACACCCTTTATGTTCTTTTTAATCCTGTTTTATGAATAAATTAGATCATTATGGATCTTTTTAATCCTGTTTTGTGAATAAATTGGATCATTTGACTTTAGATGATGTGTGCTTCTGCTCGTTTGTGTAAAATATCATAATAAAAAATCATAATCGATGAATCAGTAATTTTGTAAAATTACTGGCTCCTGAAATTAGTATATTTGTAAATTTCCTACAAATTTTAGTAATTTTGTAAATTTACTGATTGAAACAGTCACTTTGTAAATTTTCTGGAAAATCAAGGAAATTTACAAATTTACTGTTTTGAAGATTTTACTGTAACATATATATATGATGTATTAGCTAGGTTTAGCTATTGTCTAAAATAGGTTTAGCGATTTGTCTATCTACGTTTAGCGATTGGTTTAAATAGGTATTAGTCTAGTTAGCTATTTGTTGAATAGGTACATAGATAGTTTATTAGCTAGGACGTATTATTAAGAAAACACTAATATTTGTATAAAATTACAAAAACAAAACAAAAAAACAATTAGTATATAAGTTTAATTTTAAGATTTATTGTAATAATAATAAGAAAAAGAATAAGAATAATAAATGCATAAATAATATGCAAAAAGTTGAAATAAAAATAATAAAACTAAAAAAAAAAAAATGAAAAAAAAAATACAAAAAAAAAAAAAAAAAAAATTAAAGGCCTTAATGACCAACACCATTGTCGATAGGCCAGAAAAAAAAAAAAAAAAAAAACACACGCTCTTAATCAGTCTCATTCGTACAAGAGTGAGGTGAGTTCTGTTGCCCGAGAGGTACAGAGTGGAGCGGGAGTAGACGAACAAGGATTGTACTGTGTACTGTGTTATCAGCTGGTTTGGGTAAAGTTGTCTCCTCATTTTGATTCTGTATTGTATATATTTTATGTGTACCATAGATAGGGATAACACTCACTGTGTTTTGGAAGGGGAAGAGTATTTCATTCTGTTCTTATTATTATTATTGTTTACTCTTAGTTTATGTTGGGATTCAGGATATCATTGTTCAATGTGTAAATATTGTTGAAGGAACTATTGTTCAAGTTAACTGGGAATTCATAATAATAAACCTTAAATTCACTTGTGTTCTTTTAAACTCAACTCCTCAAATCTCTTTCGTGACTGACCTCTCCACCGTTAATATTCATACCCTTAGTAGACCAAAGTTAAATCTTCATAACTGTGGATAGGAGGGACGATACACAAGGAAATACACATAACTTAATGAACATTGCTTACAGAGAGTAACTCTTGATTAGCAGGTATAAACTATTCTATGTTAATCATAATAATTATCTAATGCCTTGTATTCAGTAATAATTTCTAATACCATATTTTCACTAATAATTTCAATGTTTTATTGTATGACAATAAAGTTGATATGTTTTTATATAAGACATGCTGTTATGTGGTGGTGGTGGTAATAGTGGTGGTGGTGGTAATAGTGGTGGTAGTGGTAATAGTGGTGGTAGTGGTAATGGTGGTGGTGGTGGTGGTGGTAGTGGTGGTGGTGGTAATACTGGTGTTGGTGGTAATGGTGGTGGTAGTGGTAATAGTGGTGGTGGTGGTAATAGTGGTGGTGGTGGTAATAGTGGTGGTAGTGGTGGTGGTGGTGGTGGTGGTGGTGGTAGTGGTGGTGGTGGTAATAGTGGTGGTGGTGGTAATAGTGGTGGTGGTGGTAATAGTGGTGGTAGTGGTAATAGTGGTGGTGGTGGTAATAGTGGTGGTAGTGGTAATGGTGGTGGTGGTGGTGGTGGTAGTGGTGGTGGTGGTAATACTGGTGGTGGTGGTAATAGTGGTGGTGGTGGTAATAGTGGTGTTGGTGGTGGTGGTAGTGGTGGTGGTGGTAATAGTGGTGGTGGTGGTAATAGTGGTGGTGGTGGTAATAGTGGTGGTAGTGGTAATAGTGGTGGTGGTGGTAATAGTGGTGGTGGTGGTAATAGTGGTGGTAGTGGTAATAGTGGTAATAGTGGTGGTGGTGGTGGTGGTGGTGGTGGTAATATTGGTGGTGGTGGTAATAGTGGTGGTAGTGGTAATAGTGGTGGTGGTGGTAATAGTGGTGGTAGTGGTAATAGTGGTGGTGGTAGTGGTAATAGTGGTGGTGGTGGTAATGGTGGTGGTAGTGGTAATAGTGGTGGTAGTGGTAATAGTGGTGGTGGTGGTAATAGTGGTGGTAGTGGTAATAGTGGTGGTAGTGGTAATAGTGGTGGTGGTGGTAATGGTGGTGGTGGTGGTGGTGGTAATAGTGGTGGTGGTGGTAATAGTGGTGGTAGTGGTGGTGGTAATAGTGGTGGTGGTGGTGGTAATAGTGGTGGTGGTGGTAATGGTGGTGGTGGTGGTAATAGTGGTGGTGGTGGTAATAGTGGTGGTGGTGGTAATAGTGGTGGTGGTGGTAATAGTGGTGGTGGTGGTGGTGGTGGTGGTGGTGGTAATAGTGGTGGTGGTGGTGGTAATAGTGGTGGTGGTGGTGGTAATAGTGGTGGTGGTGGTGGTAATAGTGGTGGTGGTGGTAATGGTGGTGGTGGTGGTGGTAATAGTGGTGGTGGTGGTGGTGGTAATAGTGGTGGTGGTGATGATGATGCCAATAATACATACAGAAATTAAGTTGATTTATTGTAGACATTTATAACCATCTAGGTCCTAGGTGATCACTTAATAATTATCTGGTCTATATTGGTGAGAATCTAAAGGTGGTTAGGTTAGGTTAACAATATAGTGTAAATTATATAATGTATTTTCTGTTTCATGAAAATAATAAAGAGTGAAATGTAAAACAGGATACATGGAAACAATATGGTGGAAATGATATAATGTATTTTCTGTTGTTTCATGAAAATAATAGAGTGAAATGTAAATTAAATACTTGTAAACTAATGGAAAATTGGTTCATTACATTTTCTCGTTCAGTCTTGTACATTCTAAGCATGTTAAGGGAGAAGTTTGGAGTAAATGTGAGAGAGAGAGAGAGAGAGAGAGAGAGAGAGAGAGAGAGAGAGAGAGAGAGTTAGTAATTAGTTTTCGTGTTTTGGTTTATTGCGTGAGAGAGAGGGAGAAAGAGAAACTGTGTGTGTATCTAGAATAAAATGAATGAGTGATTCTCACACTGTGTAGTTGGACTGACTGACACACACACATACACATACACACACACACACAGACCTTTACTGTTTTATAGTTGGACTGACACACACACACACACACACACACACAGACCTTTACTGCTTTCTGTACTGGTATTTACTTTGAATATAACCTGTATTTAAATGAAATAGTAGCCTATACTTTTGGTACAGCCACAATCAAATAACCACCGACACTTTCCTTCCATCATACAAATTTAATCAGTATCATATCAAAATATAATCATACAACAACACCTTATGTCAACTCAACCCCCTCAATATTTATTATTATTATTATGAGGTGCTGCAAAATCATACATGTGTTGTTCTTTATTACCAACATATTTACTACGATGGATGACATAAACATTTTGAGGACGTGGTCGTGAATTTACGAGCTCGAGTGTACAATGGAATACCTTAATTCACCCAAAGTATACCAGGAAATAATACCACATGAGTCAAATTAATTGTAGCCTGATGTTGCTGGCAATAATAGTTTGTAGGAATAATTTGCTTTGAGTGTAACCTGTGATTTAATAAACACAACAAAAAGTTTCCATTTTTTGCAGATCAAAATTTTCTTATCAGTCCTCGTTTGTTTATTAAAGTATTTTTATCTGTGATGGACAGTGAGGGTGAAGTGATACATACATACATACATAGAAGTAATAAAGAACTGATGATAAACAACATTACTCTATAAAAAAAGAAAAGAAAAACACACACACAGACAGACAGACACAGGAGAAAAGACATTTGGAGAATATGTAAGTTGAGATTTGCTGTTATGAAACGTGGGTATTGACCAAGACGATGAAGGACATATTGGTTGGCTGTGACGGAAGAACACACACACACACACACACACAGTGGTAGTGGGTGACAGTGGTAGTGAACGGAGAACACACACACACACACACACACAGTGGTAGTGGGTGACAGTGGTAGTGAACGGAGAACACACACACACACACACACACAGTGGTAGTGTACGGAGAACACACACACACACAGTGGTAGTGTACGGAGAACACACACACACACACACAGTGGTAGTGAACGGAGAACACACACACACACACACACACACACACACAGTGGTAGTGAACGGAGAACACACACACACACACACACACACAGTGGTAGTGTACGGAGAACACACACACACACACACACAGTGGTAGTGAACGGAGAACACACACACACACACACACAGTGGTAGTGGGTGACAGTGGTAGTGAACGGAGAACACACACACACACACAGTGGTAGTGTACGGAGAACACACACACACACAGTGGTAGTGAACGGAGAACACACACACACACAGTGGTAGTGTACGGAGAACACACACACACACACACAGTGGTAGTGAACGGAGAACACACACACACACACACACACACACAGTGGTAGTGAACGGAGAACACACACACACACACACACACACAGTGGTAGTGTACGGAGAACACACACACACACACACACACACACACAGTGGTAGTGTACGGAGAACACACACACACACACACAGTGGTAGTGAACTGAGAACACTCACACACACACATACACAGTGGTAGTGTACGGAGAACACACATACACACACACACACACAGTAGTAGTGTACGGAGAACACACACACACACACACACACAGTGGTAGTGAACGGAGAACACACACACACACACAGTGGTAGTGAACGGAGAACACACACACACACACACACTCAGTGGTAGTGAACGGAGAACACACACACACACACACAGTGGTAGTGAACGGAGAACACACACACACACACAGTGGTAGTGAACGGAGAACACACACACACACACACACACACAGTGGTAGTGAACGGAGAACACACACACACACACAGTGGTAGTGGGTGACAGTGGTAGTGAACGGAGAACACACACACACACACACAGTAGTAGTGGGTGACAGTGGTAGTGAACGGAGAACACACACACACACACACACACAGTGGTAGTGGGTGACAGTGGTAGTGAACGGACGTGTTTGTGTATTGGTCTGTGAGCTTGGGGATATTTTGAAGACAACAAGTGGAGCCCGGCTACATTCTCTACTTGGCTCACCTGGTAAAGTTTAATATAAGGGTGAGTGGACGAGGAAATCCTGTCTCCAAAAGTTTATAGCAAAAAGGAAAGGCGATAGTTAAGGACCCCGAGATCGTGTATGAGACTTGGTGGCTTCTGATTCCTGCTGACCATGCCACGAAACCAGCTCCTTCCATTATGTGGTGTTTCGTGGCAATGTTTGGAGGACTCATTTATCTCCAATTTTCTGACTACAACACAGGGTCCCTTAAAGTAAGAAATAAAAAGTACTGAAATCATCGGTGACGGAAGTGAATCTAGCTAGACATGGCTGGGAGAAATACTAGACAGAGAGGAACACCAGATGATAAAACAGAGAGATGGTGATGAAGGGAGGGATAGTGAAGGGAAAGGAAGAGAACATCAACTTCAAATTAAAAGGGTTACACAAATGAAAAAGAATATTGAGGAGAATTTCAAGAGATGGAAGGAAATGGTACAAGAGATGAAGGAAGTAAAGGTGTTAATAAGGGATTAGTTGGACAAGTGAGTGGTTGGTTAGTAGTTAAAGTGTGTGTGTGTGTGTGTGTGTGTGGTATTTAAAGCGTGTATGTGTGTGTGAGTGTGTGATGCAGTGGTTGGTTGGTTAGTGTTTAAAGTAAGTGTGTGTGTGTGTGTGTGTGTGTGTACCAAGTAGAGATGGTTGATGAAGTTAGATTAGGTCATTATAGGTTAGGTTAGACCAAGATTAAATTATGCTTAGCTGGAAAGTTGGGTGAGGGTTCACGAAGAGAAAATTGTTGACTTTAACGAGGTAATGAAACAGCAGGAGGAGGAACTTAAGAACAATTTGGAGAAATAAGTGAGTCAAGTGTTAAAAAATAAAGAAAATGTGGTTAGGGATATGGTTGAAAAGAAAAAGGGTGTGATAGTATTTGGGTTAAAAGAGAAAAAGTTGACTACTAGAAAAGATAGGGTAAAATAAGAATTGAAAATAGCTAGAGCGATGATAGGGGAGGTGGAAGATGATAATACGGAGTCAGGGGAGGAAATAGAGGAAGTATTCAGACTGGGGAAGTATGAGAAGGGAAAAGATAGACCTATCAAAATAAAGTTCAAGACTAAAGTTGCAGCTACAAGGATCCTGGAAAGAACCTGGAAGTTGGTACAGACGAAAAAGTACAAGAAAGTTTGGATTAGAGAGGATTTAAAGGGGTAATTCTTTTTTGGTACATTGTACTGCCTTGGTTCCTCCAAAATATGCCAGGAAACAGGACCAGAAGAGCAAAAGTAATGGTGTTCTGTTGCTTGGAATAGTTTGGAAGATTCAGTTGCTCCAGATTTACCAACACGAAATTTCCCCCTTAAATGAAGAAGAGAGAGCAAGAAGGAATGAGTTGATAATAGAGGCATAGGAAAAAAAAAGAACAGAGATCAAAGGAGGATTGATTGATTGATATTAGGCGCCAAAACATCGAGGTTATATAGCGCCAGAAAAAGATGATAGAGGGGTGAGACAGCAAGCAGGAAGGAAATAGAAAGAAAAGAGGGACATTTGAAAGATCAGAGGAGGAGGAAAACAGGTTTTATTAGAGGGTACTGGAAGGAAAAGTGAAAGTGGTTTATAAGATGAGAGTAGAAGACAAGGAAAATGGGAAGAGTGACGCATGATATACACAGGAGTATGGGGAAAACGAAACTATAGCGTATACTGACGCAGATGGTTTTAATTCCAGCAAGCTAAAATTAGAGGACTATTTAAGGAAGGAAAAGCCAGATAATATTATGATGTCCATAGTGGAAACAAAACTCAGAAAGGATATACAGGTGCTTGGAATGGATGGAGGCAGATATCAGATGTGGAGAACTGACTGACTGATTGCTATTAGGCGCCGCAACAGCGTGGTCATATAGCGCCAGAAAAAGGAGAGGTGAGGAGACAGCAAGCAGGAAGGAAATAATAAAGAGAAAAGAGGGACAGTTGATCAGGTGTGGAGAAGAGACAGAGAGGGAAAGAGGGGGAGGGGGGGATGGAGTGATGGTAGTTCTTAGGACTGATATAAAAGTAAATATGGTTGAAGAAGGAAGAAGAAGAGCGGAGATATTGAAAATGAGGATATCTACGAGGATAGGACGGATGAGAAGCGTTGCAGTAGTAGATATCTCTCCCAATTGGAATGCATGGGGGGAAAGAAGAATGTTGGCAACTATTAGACGATATGAAGCAGGAACTGGAGAGACTATTGTGGGAATATAGAGACCTGATATTTTTTTTATTTTTTTTATTGAGCCGTGGCATCAATCAAAAGACAGACAACAAAACATAATAGTAGACGGGACCCATGAAAATCCAATGACTACACACACACACACACACACATCACGAAATATAACAGAATGAAACACGAGAATATTTACAAATATTTACATTATAACCTATTTAAATCCACCAAAACGAGGGTGGCATACCAGAAGTTCCTCTAACACCTGGTGGTTCAGCAGGCAGGCCCCGGGGCAGCAAGTGTCGGACAGTGGGGCAGGCCAGGCAATAGTGTTCTATAGTGTCAGCACGAGGTGCTCGACACAAGCTACAGTGAAGGGAGGCTCACCCTGCATCCCAGCAACTTGCCACAGTGGCCGGTAGTCAAGCCTCAAACGAGCAGAGACTACATTGTGCCCCACGAACCATGAGGCCCTGATGAAGGTGACGACATACAAACTCGTAATGCATGGCCGTACAGGGAGGAGAGCGGCGGTGTCACGAGTCAGCCATAGACTCGTAAGGTAATGTAAATTATTGCGTATGTAAGCATAATTAATAGGCTGACAGAGGGGGAAAATTCCATACTTGTGTCAAGGCATAGAATGTTCTGGAAGTTTCCCAGGAGAAGAACAATGGAGGTAGGAGTGGGTTAAGATGTGGGTGCAGTCTTAATCCGCAGGTAGTTTAACCCGCAGCCTAAAATAGACCAGGTAGAAAAAAAGGTAAAGGGTCAGGTCTCAACTGAAATTTGCCAATGTCCAGTCCTATAAGGTGTTCGTAGGTTAACTACATCTTGTATTAATAAATTATGCTACCAGGGTAACTTATGGTATTGCAAATGATCGTGAAGTGGAGGGAAATTATCGGGAATTAATAGTACGCCATAGGTAAATTGAAATTGCATGTATAACTAAGGAATGAGTGGATAAGATGTAAATCGTAGCCAGTTAGGAAAAACGAACACAGATAGGGGGGAGGAGCCAGGAAAGATTTGAACTTCCAGCCTATCAGTTAATGTTGAAAAATATAGTTCAGTTTGGACAGGACACTTGGAGACAACACTCGTATAAGCTAGCTCCTCGCTTGCCTTAATTAACCTCCATGTGTTGAGTGGGGAAGGAACAACGTAAACGTCGAGTCGTTGGATATTACCACGAGTCACAAGGCTTTTTAGTTGTACAACTGGTCAATCGCATCGACGGTGATCAGTAAATAAAAATTAAAAGGTGAGAGGGGAGCTGGTCTTGAAAAATTACGAGTGTGTGTTGCGAGACTCTGAAAATAAATTCCCAAGTGTGAGACATTAGAAAATATTCCAAACTTGCGTTAGCTTGAAAATTCATTGATATTAAGTAATTGAGTAGGAGGTCCAGAAAACAGCACCTGTGATATATATATAAATTGAGTGTTAGCATTGATAGAATCACTACAGTGTTAACGTAAGCTAGACTATCGTCACGTATACGAGCGGGATGAAGCGACTCGAACGAGAGCACGGTTAAGCAAGTTAGCTCGCTAGCATTATGCGAGTGTATGCGTGTGTGTGAAAATTTAATTATTCATGTTGGCTACTGGAATTAAATAAATATAGAAAATTGCAATTGGTTGTTTGAATGCACCAGTAGATTTGTTATCTATATATAAATACATATATATCGGGAAGAACCCCAGAACATTAAAAATTCTATGTGCGGGATGGTTGAGGCCTAACGGGGAAATAACCCTGACTTTTATCTTCGCTGCAGCCAACCAACGAAGATCATAAATTAAACCAGGCAAGGTAAGTTTATAATTATCATATTATAAATTAAATTATCCATCATTCTCACATCACCGTCACAGGCGGAGCAAACTCTAGAAAGGTAACATGTCAGGGAGAGAGGACGTCCAACACCACGAGGAGGCAGATGGCAAGCCTCCTTCACGAGTCTGTTAACTGTATCATTGTGACGTAAACCTACATGGGTTGGTGTAATAATCCAAATCAATCAAGCAAGGAAGAATCAAATCAACCAAGTAAGTCAGACCCAGAAATTGATCCATTTAAATTTTAGTCGTACCCACGGGGAATCGAACCTCGGACCAGAGATATCTCAGGTGGTAACTCTACCGGGTAAGCCAAAGAAGTACTCCACTGGCGTAGCTTTCAAATTCCGCCTTTAACTCTCAGGTCCGGCCATTACATTGGCACCCATAAAAATTTGACAGTCAAGTTACGATGACGCAATAAAGCCAAAAACGATAATATCTGCTGAATAACAGTAGAGTGTGTGGGCTGAACACTAGAGAGGGAATGAAGGGCAGGTTTGGAGTCACAAAAAATGGCAGTATTCACTCCACGTTGACAAACAAGACTAACAGCATCCAGAATGGCATACAATTCACACAATGTTGAGCTAGAGTGGTTACAGAGACGACAGCCAACCCAGCCCCCTGGAGCTGACTCTAGGTCAGGCGAGAAAACGGCACAACCTGCTGTACCATCCACCTGCAATGAGTCATCAGTGTAGAGGCAGTATGGATCTGTGATGGAGAACGTCACTGTTTCTATGTGTTCCAGAGCCAACTGCCGCTGTAGAGAAGGCAGTTCCGACTTGGAAGTAGGTGTGAAGCTCACATCAGGTGTTGGTAGCATCCACAGAGGGGGCCCTGGGGGGACGTCTTTTTTTTTTTTTTTTTTTTTTTAATTAATTGCGCCGTAGCGTCAATCAACAGGCAGGCAACAATACATACAGGTAGGCGGGACCCATGAGAATACAATGACTACAACCACACACACACACACACACACACACACACACACACACACACACACACACATCACGAAAACATAACAGAATGGAGCACAAGCATACAGACAAATATTTACACTATGACCTATTTAAATCCACAAAAACGAGGGTGGCGTACCAGAACTTTCTTCAGGACGGTGCTCTGTGTCACACGGCAAGGTCAGTGAAACTGTGGCTGTCTGACAACAATGTTCAGTTGATTGAGTGGTTGTTGTTGTTGATGTTTTTGCTATTGGTTTGTAGTTAATGCCAACAATGACGTCACGAATCCAATACCGTAGACACACGAAGCTCCTTACAGTCTGAATTATAAATAAGAGCTTGTGAACACACACACACACACACACAACAGTTAAGCACAGATAGATACACACACAGTCACTACAGTTTAACAACCACCAGGTTTTGGAGGAACTTTTGGTATGCCACCCTCGTTTTGGTGGATGTTTTGGTGGATGGTCATAATGTAAATATTTGTCTGTATTCTTGTGCTTCATTCTGTTATGTTTTTGTGATGTGTGTGTGTGTGTGTGTGTGTGTGTGTGTGTAGTCATTGGATTCTCATGGGTCCCGCCTACCCGTATGAATTGTTGTCTGCATGTTGATTGACACCACGGCGCAAAAAAAAAAAAAGAAAAAAAAAAAAAAAAAAGTTAAACACAAACACACACAGTGACTGGCTCATGAATATATATAGCTCGTTCACATATACCACTCTCTGCTTGAAACATTTCTTCAGTTAAAACCATACTTTGCATTTGCGAACTTTTGGGAGCCTCCACACGATGCCAGAATGTGTGTATATGAATTAATGTGTGCTGTTGAACGAAACTAAACATTATTTGTACCGCTCTCATTCATTTTACCTCTTTGGACGAAATGAGCTATAATAATCATACACATATCTCACAAGTTTTACTTCACGTTGAGTGTGATAAAAATATGGAGCAGATTTCTTTTCCTTGGTTCTCACTTATATATAGAATAAAATAATATCATTCAGATATTTGTGGTGGCGAGGCAAAGGTGTTCTCGTAAACCGTCAAGAATGGTGCACACACAAAATAAAATATATTCTGTGAAAAAAATAAAAATCTTGTTAGTGACGCTATAGTAGTAATGTCGTGTGGAAAGGTCTTGGAGGGAATATGCTGCCTTGTCTCGCCACCACAAATGTCGGAATGATATTATTTTATTCTATAAATGAGAACCAAGGAAAAGAAATCCGCTCCATACTTTTATCACAATCACCCTCGAAGTAAAACGTGTGAGAGATGTGTATGATTATTAAAGCTCATTTCGTCCGAGGAATTAAATTTGTGTATGTATAAGTGAGTTTGTATTTATATTTTTGAATTAATGATCGTGTGTCTAGGTGTGAGCTAATGAGTGTGTGTATGTGTGTTTATGTGTGTATTAGGAAATGAGTGCATATAAGTGAATGGGTATGTGAGTGATCGAATGAGTATGTGTGAATGAGTGAATGGGTACTAGTGTATATCATTCAATAAGTATGCGAGTGAATATCCATGTGATTAAATGAGAGAGAGAGAGAGAGAGAGAGAGAGAGAGAGAGAGAGAGAGAGAGAGAGAGAGAGAGAGAGAGAGTTTTTAATCCTCAGCCATCTAAATTCAACTATTACAGAAACTATGTGAATGAAGGATGCCAATAGGAACATGGAGTTTGTTTTCATTGTTATTATTTTTCCTTCCTTCTTTCTGATTTAATAATAATAATTAAAAAAAATGACGTCACAGTGGCTGCACGAGAACTGACTTGGTAAATGTGGTCCGTGGGTGGAATTACTCCATTCTGTTGACGCTATGTTTTCTTTAGTACCGGTGTTCAAAACAAACGAGTTCTATAAAAAGTGGAAAAAACAACCATAATATCAGAATAACATTGTCCGGACAACTGATATCGGATAAAATTATTTTCGTAATTCAAGTACCGTACAGTCACGAACACTAATATGTATACAGCTTTGGTTGGAACCTTGAACAGTCCAATTAACCAGCGAACTAATTCCAATAGAGATCATATTGTGCATTTATTTACTGTCTCTATAAGTATTCGAAGCAAACCTGAATACTCATTAGTGCTCGTGACTGCACCTCAACAAATGTGCCTGGATACCAAAAAATCCTATTAATAAATGATAACAGTTATGGTTGCAAGCCGTGGTCCAGAGAGGGAGGGGGAGAGGTTTAGTACAAAGGGCAGTGGTGTACAACGACCTGTCGAAAGGTTGGGAAGGGATAAGGGGTTTGAAGAGGAGGAAGGGTTATGGAGAAGGAGTTGGGAGGGAGGTGAGAGTGTGGCAGGTGCAACAGACAGACAGACCCAGACCATCAAATCAATTACAGACACGTTTTAACCAGGTCCAACACACACACACACACACACACACACAATGGTCAAGGTGGATGGATCAGCGTGTGTCCTCGTGTATACCACAGTGTTAGCAAAATTTATATCGGTGTTGGTCTAACATTGCATGATAATCCAACCTTATATCACGCTGTGGTATGAGTTGCGGATGTCCTTGCATACATATAAACATTATACATATTTATAAATTAATACAGGTAGTTATACATTGTTTACAGTCTTAAGATAATCATACTTTTATTACAATTATATATACTATCACATTAATACAGGCAATAATACATTATTTATAGAGTTAGCAATACAAGAGCTTAGTAAATCATTGTGATATAAATATTCAATAACATGTGTGACTAAATCTCACTTACTGTTTTTATGGTCACGGAAGGTCACTTAAGGGGGTAATTCAGTTTTGTTACATTGGAGTGCCATGATTCATCCAAAGTATGCCAGGAAACAGGAACAGATGAACAAAAATAATGGTGTTCTGTTGCTTGGAATAGTGCGGAGGATTCAGTTGCTCCAGATTTACCAACACAAAATTTCCTCCTTAAGGGACCCTGTGTTGTAATCAGAAAATTGGAGGTAAATGAGTCCTTCAAATATTACCAGGAAACACCACCTATATGGAAGGAGCTTGTTTCGTGGCATGGTCAGGAGGAATCAGAAGCCTCCAATTTTTATACACGATCACAGGGTCTTAAGGGGGCGACATTTGTGTTGGGTTGAGTGAAATAATAATGTTTCCTCCAAACTGTGCCAGGAAACAGACCACTTCAGTATACAAGCAAGGTATCTTGTTTTGTTGTATAGTTTGGAGGAATCAGTCACCTTATACTTAATATACATGAAACGACTCTAATATTTGAGAGAGAGAGAGAGAGAGAGAGAGAGAGAGAGAGAGAGAGAGAGAGAGAGAGAGAGAGAGAGAGAGAGAGAGAGAGAGAGAGAGAGAGAGAGAGAGAGAGAGAGAGAGAGAGAAACAAGCATACATAATTATTGTCGACAAAATATATACAATTATAAACTATTTGAACCCGTTTGTTTTGTATTTTGAAAATTTCCATTCCATTCTTTTAGAGACTTTGTGTGAATTGGTAGACTACAGATTCCTCCAAACTATGCCAGAAAACAGACAACCTCCATCTGACTTTTAACTTTGTGTGAATTGGGGGACTAAAGATTTCTCCAAACTATGCCAAAAGATAGACAACTTCCATCTTACTATTAGGGGATCTTTTAGTTTCGTAACATAGTTTGAAGGAATCAGTATAACTCCTTCGTGGTATAGATTGGAAGAATTAGAATTAACTCCTCAGTTGTGTTTGTTGTCCCACCTCACTATCACCTTCTCTTTCGTTCTACAGGGTCTTCCAGAACTAGGCTGGCCTCCTTACATCCTCAGTTCTATAAACCCTCCAATATAAACCACAAGGATTAACAGTAAAGATCCAATTAATCGTTCAAATGTTGTTGATTTTGTTGTTATTGTTGTAGTTGCAGTTATAGTTGAAGTTGTTGTGGCTGTTATTATTGTTGTTAATGTTGTTTTTGATGTTGTTATTGTGGTTGTTTTTGCTGTTGTTACTGATGTTAAAGGTGTGGTTGTTATTGATGTTGTTGTTGCTGTTGTTATTGTTGTTGATGTTGTTGTTGCTGTTGTTATTGTTGTTGTTGTTGATGTTGTTGTTGCTGTTGTTATTGTTGTTGATGTTGTTGTTGCTGTTGTTATTGTTGTGGTTGTTTTTGTTGTTGTTACTGATGTTAAAGGTGTGGTTGTTTTTGTTGTTGTTACTGATGTTAAAGGTGTGGTTGTTATTGATGTTGTTGTTGCTGTTGTTGATATTGTTTTTGCTATTGTTGCTGATGTTGTTGTAGTTGTGGTTGTTGTTGTTGATGTTGTTGCTATTGGTTTGTAGTTAATGCCAACAATGACGTCACGAATCCAATACCGTACACACACGAAGCTCCTTACAGTCTGAATTATAAATAAGAGCTTGTGAACACACACACACACACACACAACAGTTAAGCACAGATAGATACACACACAGTCACTACAGTTAAACAACCACCAGGTTTTGGAGGAACTTTTGGTACGCCACCCTCGTTTTGGTGGATTTAAGTAGATCATAATGTAAATATTTGTCTGTATTCTTGTGCTTCATTCTGTTATGTTTTTGTGATGTGTGTGTGTGTGTGTGTGTGTGTGTGTGTGTGTGTGTGTGTGTAGTCATTGGATTCTCATGGGTTCCGCCTACCCGTATGAATTGTTGTCTGCATGTTGATTAACACCACGGCGCAAAAAAAAAAAAAAAAAAAAAAAAAGTTAAACACACACACAAACAGTGAATGGCTCATGAATATACATAGCTCGTTCACATATACCACTCTCTGCTTGAAACATTTCTTCAGTTAAAACCATACTTTGCATTGGCGAACTTTTGGGAGCCTTCACACGATGCCAGAATGTGTGTGTATGAATTAATGTGTGCTGTTGAACGAAACTAAACATTATTTGTACCGCTCTCATTCATTTTACCTCTTTGGACAAAATGAGCTATAATAATCATACACATCTCTCACACGTTTTACTTCGCGAGTGAGTGTGATAAAAATATGGAGCGGATTTATTTTCCTTGGTTCTCACTTATATATAGAATAAAATAATATCATTCAGATATCTGTGGTGGCGAGGCAAAGGTGTTCTCGTAAACCGTCAAGAATGGTGCACACACAAAATAAAATATATTCTGTGAAAAAAATAAAAAAAATTGTTAGTGACGCTATAGTAGTAATGTCGTGTGGAAAGGTCTTTAAGGGAATATACTATACACATATACACACACTGTATACGAGTAATACACACATACACTCTACATACACGAATAACATACACACACACACACTAGGAGGGTGTATGTGACAACGCTTTCTTCATGGAACTCTTATATTTAATATTTAAAGGATGTATGATCTTTTATGAGCAAATTGGAATTTACGTTGCCCTCCAAACCCTCCAACAATTTATATTTATATTTATATATATATATATATTGTTACGTATTTTCTCAAGCCTCGTTCCATAAACCATAACAGAAAACAACAAAAAAACATCAAAACAATTGAATGACCATTCACAGAGAGAGGACAGTTCCTTTAGGAAAGTTCAAATTAAAAGTTCAGACTAAATAATTAACATTATATATTTTATCACAATTAGAGAAACAATTCCATCAATACTTAATACAAAGAAAACACCTTAACCTAAACCTTAATACTAATACACATAAATATCCCTTAACCTAAACCTTAAACATAAAGAAACATCAGAACCCACTCACTTAAGCACTAGCACATGACAATACACAATAACAATAGTAATTATAATAATAATATTATTCTTAGACCTGACTCCCGTCCTAAACAGCCTACTGACTCCTATGTCAAAGGTGGTTCACTGCCCTATGCCTAGGAACCCCTCAAAGGTCTGTTTACATACCAAAAGAATCGTAAGCCAGGGCTGGAGGTAGTGCTGTGGTTCTTCCACGTTGATGTCTGATTTCCAGGTGCTCTGCCCCAGTTTATATAGGCCACATTTGGCGCCAAAACCATTACAGTGTTGCCGGGCACTATCTAATTAATGGTACCCACAAAATATGTCCTCCCCGGTTATTCATTTAACTTGCCACTTAATAAACTTAATGTGTTTTACCCCCCATAGTAATTTACATTTCATTAACATCGTAACACATTTTATACCCAAGAAAGTATATATATAATCCACTAGATATGGCAAACTTACATCTTAACTCATATAGGTTTATAGCATAGAGACAGTAGATTCCTCTGATCAAAACATGAAACCTAAACCGAGTCAGAGTCACAAAGCTCGTACCTAACAATATATATATATATATATATATATATATATATATATATATATATATATATATATATATATATATATATATATATATATATATAGAAAGACGAGGACTAAAGGCTGTGAGCCCTCTCGTCGTCCTCACCTTCCTGTATCCATTAACTCCTTTCTTTTTTCCCGCCTTCCTTCCTTCCAATATTCATTACTTCTCTCCTTCTTCCCTACCTCAGTCCATTACCTCATCTCTTCCCTCCTTGGTTTTTCTCCCTCCTTTCCCATTTCCTCCATTTTTATCCTGCATTCCTCTTCTCCCTCCCTCCTTCCTTCCTCTTTCCTCTCTCAGTTCATTACCTCTTCCTCCTTACCTTCCCTCCCTCCCTCTAACTCCTTTTTTCTGCTTTTCTCCTCCCCCTCCAAATCATTCTTTCCATTCCACTTTCTTCATTGCATTGCCTCTTCACTCATTGTCTTTTCTCCATATTATTTCATTTCAAACCCTTTTAACACCATTAAGCCCAAAGGAATTATTTATTACGAGGACAATCATGGGAATGTAGAAAGAAGTCAAGGAGGACAAAGGTAGATGATCAAACTACAGATAAAACCTATATATGAGGTAAAAGAAAGGTATTATTATTATTAACTTTGAATATTTGTGAAGTAATGGATGACCAAGACGTACAGTAGAGTACGAGGGATAGTGGCGTTCAAGGTCAAGGGAATATGCGTTATTCATACGGTAATCACTATCGTAAAAATAAAGCTTTTTAAATTCTACACTACTGTAAACCTAAACTTGATCTATCTTAAATCTAATGTGACATAGCATAACCGAAATTAAGGTATGGATAGCAAAAATGTAATGGGTATACGGTGCCATACATGAAATCACACTCCCATACATTTATTTGCTGATATCCTTATATTATCCAACATTTACGTACCTCTTCTTATCTTTTGAAAAGAAGTGAAAACGTAGCTCAGGTCCAGTTTTCCTATTGTTCCCACAAACAACACAGATATGTTTAGTGAACCTACAAATGTTTATTGCAGTTTCAATTTCAAACTAACTGTCGCACCACGCCGAGCCACATAAATATGAAAAGGGTTCGTGGCGATTGTGGTGCCATATATTGCCCAAGCATCATATAACTTCTGCTCTCGGGTATCCTCATAGAACTTGTCACTCCATATTGCATGCTCTGTGTATAGAGGTATGGTGTGGATGTTAGAGAGAGTCCACTACTACTGCTTGGCTTACTTGCTATCCCTTCTTTCCTTCCTGTTGGATGTCCCTCCATTCTTTCTATTTCCTTTCTGTTTACTGTCCCTCCTTTCCTTCTATTTCCTTCGTACTTGGTGTTCCTCATTTTAACCGACTTCCTCATTTTTAAAGGAGAAATTTCTCCTTTCTTTTCGCCACCTTTTCCGGCCTCATTTTTTCCCCTTCTTGGCCTTCTTCTGTTTCTTCCCGCCTGGCGTCCATGGATACCCTCGCCATGACAGTAGTTCCTGGACACTGTGACAGATATAGAGGGTGTTCTGCATGGCGGTCTCCCCATGAATATCCACGTGTATTCTACCTGTATCAAACGTCTGAGTATTAATATTTTATCCATCCGTATAATATCTCTCTCTCTCTCTCTCTCTCTCTCTCTCTCTCTCTCTCTCTCTCTCTCTCTCTCTCTCTCTCTCTCTCTCTCTCTGTTTACATGTTTATTTATTAATCTAAATTTCTGTAAATCATTGATGTACTCTGCATGTATATCTATCTGTCCCAAAATATTTAATACTTCTTTTTATCCAACTATATTTTATCTCTTTCTCTATTATCTGTCTGTCTGTTTTTACATAACTGTACTTCATTGTATTATATGTACAGTCGGCCTCAGGTATTCGTACACAGAGCATCGGTTAAAAGAGGTCTGTATTCTGCACATACTGTAGGGATTGTTCTGCTGACTGATTCAAGTATTAGCCAAATAACATTACTAGAAACGTTTTGTGTTAGGAAAGTGATGTACTAAGTTTTCCAGTTGTTATGAACCCTTGATATCACAGTGGTGTATACTATTTCCTGAGGCCGACTGTACCTGTATGTCCTAATAGGTTTAAGAATACCCATTGTATTATTATTATTATTAGCCAATCCTTTCCCTATTGGGTTGTCAAGTTAGTAGCCTTCGGTTGCCCCCTCACCAGCTTGTATATTCCCCAAGTTTCTTAGAGTATCGCATCCAGAGAAATTAGAGCCAATCATAGCGCATGGTTCAGCTCCGCCCAGTGCACTATGGATGTATTACTGTACGAGTAACTATAATGCATACTCAATTTTTTTTCTCCTTTGCTTCTAGACTCGTTTCTCGAGTTTCATCTTCTCTCTATTCTTACCTCCCTTTTTCACTGGGGTACGATATTGAAACAGACTCTTATATTGTTGACCCAGGAGAACAAGAGTGATAGAATTCTTCTTCATCTTTGTATTATTATTATTATTATTATTATTATTATTATTATTAACTTCAAAGTTCTTGCCATCCATAGTGCATTGGGCAGAGCTGAGCCATGCGCTGTGATTGGCTCTGTGTGCAATACTCTGCATATTCCCGCTTACCCTCCCACACACACTCCCACTCTAACATATAGACGAGCACTGTTTGTCTAGCAGTGGTAGTGTAGATGTGTAGTGTGTAGTGACGATGTGCTGGAAATATTCCATCAACATACATCTGTATGTACCGCTTAACAATTTGTAGGCCTAACTAGTTTTGCTGTGTGACCAGTAGTTCAAATATACATACAAAGTTACAAACAACTCTACATTAATTATTATTATTATTATTACCTCCAGCAGAATCCTTTGATGCTCTTTTCCTGCTCTTCTTTTTAGTTTGTTTATCGTTTTTCTTTTCTGGATTCTTAACGGATTTCTTACTGGATTCGCCCGGATTTCCTTTATTTACATCCTGTCGTCCTGCCATCTGTTGGGTCAAAGTATAATAATTATTAATATTGTTGATTTTAGGAGTAGTTGTTGTTGTGTGAATAAACAATGATTGAATGAACACACATACACACACACAGAGGGAAGGAGGAAATTCAGCGGTAGAGTTGAATTAAACTAATGTCTAATATTTAACATCCGTTAATTCTAACCATTTTACCCATAGTTAATAAAAATTTCCCTATACCTACCTTTAATAATATATAGTGGTACCCGCTGAGTTCTTATAGCCGTTGTTGTTAGCCTGATATATATATATATATATTGGATAGGAGCCGTTCATTAAGGGGCAAGTACAGTGTTGGCAAATCTACAGCAACTGATTCTTACAAACTATAGCCTACCAAGCAACGTCATGCCAAAAATATTTTTTTATCATGACCTATTTGAGGCTGTTTCCTGGTATACTTTGGAGAAATGAAGGCACTCTAATGTACTAAAAGTATAATATTATTCCTTTAAGTAAAAAATCGAGTGGGAAACACAAAATAGAATATAGACGTGTTTGTTTGTCTGCCATATTAGTCGTTGCCATGGTAACCGCTTCGTCATATTAGTTGTCAAGGAACTCGCGTCATATCCTTCGTTGGCCTGGTAACTGCGTCGTCATATATTACTCGTTGCCATATACTTTGGGGTCGATATTTATTCCAATTCACAGATTTTTCGTTTGCCTGAGTATTTGCAAACCTAATTAGCCGTATAATTTAATAATAACCTAAAAATAACTATATATTGTATCTTGTGTTAGGTGTGTACCTCTTGTATTAGGCTAGGTTTACCTATTTGTCTCTATTTACTAATTTCTTAACCATACAATTCCCCTGAACTTCACAGCTCTTCCCACTATAAATAGTGAAAAGAAATCACATATTTGTATGAATAAAGGGGGAGGTGGAAGCAGATAGAACCCTTTATTGAATTACCGAAAAAGGAGTACACAAGACTTTGTTTACAAACGAGAGTCTACTACTGTGATAATCAAAGGAGAAACTGAATAGATACTTCATATTGTTCATAATGTTTAATAGATGTATAGAGTCAATTAACTACAGATAATAAACAAATTTATATGTAAACAATAATTTGCATGCTTAATTTCACTTATTTTTAATATAACACAAATGGTGGCTCATTTGAGCGTTCTAAATGAAGATCAAAACTTGCTATTCAGTATTCATTTCTCCCAGCAGCAAGATTCAGCTGCTTGCAACTCATTTTGGATCACAAAACACAAAGCTATTAGCAAAGGCAAGTAGCATGCTGCTAGTGAGAAATGCCCATTGTGCCATTACCTTTATCTGACAGGTTTTGACCATCCACTCAAACAGCCCTTGTCTCACCTTCCTACTTAAACAAATCAACCCAATGTTTTTACTCTCATATATTTACTAAGCTATCTTTAATCTCTTTTCTGTACTCAGCTCTTTTCACTCTATTTACTTTCAGCTTTGTAGGCTACTCCTCTTTCTTTACTCTTAGATTTCTTTGATCTTATTAGCAGCTGTCCCCCGTTCTTTCATTCACTAGATACTGGAGTACTTTGCCAATATTACATGGTATGTAAAACTAAGTTTAAATATTATTTCCAATATTGTGGTATCTAATTCCCAGATGGCACTTTTCTAATTGGTTGAATAGAAAAAGATCACAGTGAATAAGTTTGCTGCACTTCTGCCTCATCCCAGGCGTCCACCCCGATACGGACTTATTCATGGATGGTCATCGGATACGTTGTGTCGAGGAGACTCGAAGTTTGGGTCTTCTTTTGACAGACGTTTGACTTGGGTTCTCCATTTGCGTTCACTTTAGGTCTCTTGCCTCCAGGCTCTCAACCTGTTGAGAGTCCTGGGCCATACGTCCTGGGGCCTGGGGGCTGATAGGGCCACCCTCCTCCGCCTATACCATGCTCTTACAAGGTCAAAACTCGACTATGAGTGTGAGGCGTACTCCTCTGCCACGGATGCCCGTCTCAGAGTCTTAGACCCTGTTCATCATGCTGGGGCACGGTTGGCGACTGGAGCCTTCAGGTCTTCCCCAATCCCCAGTCTCCTGGTGGACGCTGATCTCCAACGCCAGTCCTTGATGATCCGTTGGTGGCATCGATTACATCGACTTCCTGAGTCCCTTTCCTGCTTGGCGGTGTCATCTGATATCATGTCTCAGTACTACCTTTCACATCCTCGCACATCATGGCCTTTTGGCCCTTTGGCATTGATGACTTCCAGATTTGTCCAGATTGGTCCCCAGGGTGGCTTCATGGATTCTTCCAGAAGTTGTTGTTGTTGTTGTTGAAGTTCCTCAAGCTGTCTGACCGAGAAGCCCCGAGCTCTTGAGGAAGGCTATGGCTTGAACCGGGCTTTCCCACAGTGCCCTCATTGAGTGTATCTTGTGTTGTTGGCGAGTGTCGTTGTGTGAGTTGCAGTCTTCCATAATGTGTTTAATGGATTGGGGTGCTGTGTTGCATCCTGGCAGGTGTCTGCGATAGCTCCATCTAGTTTCCTTTGATATGTCAAAAGGGCCGGATGATGGCTGCTTCGCAGCCTGACCAGGTGGACTCTGTCCTCACGGGAAGGGAGGATTCTGATGGATAGATGTCAGGGGGTCGTGCATGCAGCAGGGTGTTGTTCTTAAGTTTTTTGATGGATTGGTGAGTGATTTGAGTATGAATATGTTTCTGGAGACTGGTTTGGGGTGGGCAGGGTGTAAGAGATGATATTATTTGTGTATGGTACTGTCTCCTCCACTGCCGCGTTCGTTCATCACTCCAGCGTTGTAACCCACAAGGTGTGAACCTCCAGTGTCGTCGACTCTAGTATCCGAAACACACACTAATATGATTCATGTCAGTGGGTGGTTGATTGAGGGGTGGTGAGTGCTTGGGTGTGGTGTTCTATGGAGCCTATGGAGGCAATGTAGGGAACTGTAAGCTGTAATGCAGAAGTCTTGGCTAGGTGCTATTTTTATTAATGCTCAATATAGGTCAAAGATAATAGTAACACTTCGTGGAGTTTTTGTTTCATGTTCTACATCATAACGATAATGATAGTTACTGCAGGTAAGAATAATATCACTAGGGTGGAATTTAAGCACGTCACCTTGTTTCTATAACATTCCACACCACCATTAGTCCCCACAAGACAATATAGGCTCGTTCCTTCAAGTTAGTAATTGCATATTAATATGGTATTTATTTTGTGACGATGACGCAGATTTGTCAGTAACAACAATGTCCAACATTTGATGAACATTTTCAGGTTGTAATCTAATTATTGTGAGATTTATTTTTGTTTTTCATTGACAAAGAAAAAAAAAGAGCTAACCAATACAACATATACAGTATATTTTCCTATGAATTGCCATAGCTTAGAATAGGATACCAAAACAATATAACCACTTCCTTACTTTGAGAAATGGAAACAGGACACCAAAACAATTGATACCCCTTCGTCCATACCTAGGAATAAAACCAGAACACCAAAACAATACCCCCTCGTCAATTAGAACACCAAAACAATACCCCCTTGTCAACTAGGACACGAAAACAATACCCTTTCATCAACTAGGACACCAAAACAATACTCCTTCATCAACTAGGCCACCAAAACAATACCCCTTCATCAATTAGAACACCAAAACAATACCCCCTTGTCAATTAGAACACCAAAACAATACCCTCTCGTCAACTAGGACACCAAAACAATGCCCCTTCATCAACCAGGACACCAAAACAATACCCCTTCGTCAATTAGAACACCAAAACAATACCCCTTCATCAACCAGGACACGAAAACAATACCCCTTCATCAACTAGGACAGCAAAAACAATACCCCTTCGTCAATTAGGACACGAAAGTAATACCCTCTCGTCAACTAGAACACGAAAACAATACCCCCCTCCTCAATTAGAACACAACACCAAAACAATATACCCTCTCGTCAACTCGTTCTTACTTTTAGGAATGAAGGCGATGGCTAGAATGAAAATGCCTGTGGAACTCATGCAGATGATGTTAGAGAGACGTCGACCAAGAACGTTGACAAATGGAATGGTTAGTGTGGCCCCTGGGATCTCCACGACGCCTGACAGTGTGCAGTAGATATAGGGATCAAAGCTGTAGATGTCATTACTCATAGAGATGCTGTAGTAACCCAGACCAGATACCATCAGGGCCACGTTGGAACACAAAGTTAACTGTAGCATCTTCCTCGTCCTGGTAAATAGAGAGAGAGAGAGTGATAGAGAGAGAGAGAGTGAGATAACGAGAGAGGCCAAGAAAGATTGATTTTACTGTGAGAGAGAGAGAGAGAGAGAGAGAGAGAGAGAGAGAGAGAGAGAGAGAGAGAGAGAGAGAGAGAGAGTGACCATGAAAGATTTTATAGAGAGAGAGAGAGAGAGAGAGAGAGAGAGAGAGAGAGAGAGAGAGAGAGAGAGAGAGACCATGAAAGATTTTACAGTGAGAAAGGTGAAATATAATTATACTCTAGGGAAGGCCACGACGATTTACACCAGGTCAGATTAGAGTAGGAAAGATTTACAGTAGGTCATATGAAATAAACTATAAGGAAGGCTCAGACAAATTAGAGTGAATTAGGTAAAAAAAAAAAAAAATAGATAAATAAATAAATAAATAAATAAAAGGTCAGATTAGAGTAAGAAAGATTTACAGTAGGTCAAGTGATAAATAAGTTATAAGGAAGGCCAAGACAATTTAGAGTGAGTCAGGTAAAAAAATAATAATAATAAAAATAATAATAATAATAATAATAATAATAATAATAATAATAATAATAATAATAATAATAATAATAATAATAATAATATAAAAAAATCCTAGCTATTGAAAATTGTACTAGATGTTGAATGCTATTTTTTTTTTTAGAGTATGTGAAGTGAAATTATCTCACTACTAGCGAAAAACTAACTGATGTAATATTGTTCAAAAAAAGGGATCTATTAATCATTATTCCAGTATATTTATAGGATTCTCGAAAGAAAATGATGATCTACTACAAAATTAATTAAAGTGAAATGCCTCCTCACCTGAATAGCATGGAGAAGTGGACGAAGAAGTGTTTAATGAGAGTAACAACATTCTCATCCCCACTCATCTTGTACGACTGTGATTAAAAATAAAATAAAAAAAGAGTTAGTTTCTCACAATATGATAAAAAAACAACAACAACAACAATCTTCAGTTAAATTTTCACACAATAGGACAATAAATGTAAACTACAGGGCTACAGAATTATTAGGGTACACGAAATATTTATCTGGTATTTAATTGTATGTACCGTATATAAAAAGTATGTAAAGATTTCGATAACTTGTTTTAAAATGCCGAGTGTGAAATATTATGAAGATTTGTTTACTTATACTGTAGGTTTATTGTAATGTGAAGTACTGTTGTTATTTGTATGTCCTCAAGTCAACAAACAATAAAAGGTTACATATATATATACATAAATAATACTTTACCTCTTCTATAATATAAAGGTTACATATATATATACATACAATAATACTTTACCTCTTCTATAATATAAAGGTTACATATATATATATACATACAATAATACTTTACCTCTTCTATAATGTAAAGGTCACATATATATATATACATAAATAATACTTTACCTCTTCTATAATATAAAGGTTACATATATATACATACAATAATATTTTACCTCTTCTGTAATGTAAAGGTTACATACCGGTATATATACATACAATAATACTTTACCTCTTCTATAATATAAAGGTTCCATATATATACATACAATAATACTTTACCTCTTCTGTAATATCTGTCATAAGTTTCCTCAGTTGGTGTTCTGGTGGGAGGGAAGTGTTGTTCCAACGAGCTGCTTTCTGTAACACTTGAAGTGCCCGATCATGGTGACCCCTCACTATTAACCAACGTGGTGACTCATCAATGAACCTAAAACATGATATTATTAATAGTCAGGGGACCACATTATTAGTTAGGGGACACTATTACTATTAACCAACGTGGTGACTCATCAATGAACCTATAACATGATATTATTAATAGTCAGGGGACCACATTATTAGTTAGGGGACACTATTACTATTAACCAACGTGGTGACTCATCAATGAACCTAAAACATGATATCATTAATAGTCAGGGGACCACATTATTAGTTAGGGGACACTATTACTATTAACCAACGTGGTGACTCATCAATGAACCTACAATCAGACATTATTAATAGTTAGAGAACCACATTAATAGGTAGAGAACATTATTAATAGTCAGGGAACACTAATATTAGTCAGTGAACATTATTACTATTAACCAACGTGGTGACTCATCAATGAACCTAAAACATGACATTATTAATAGTTAGAGAACATTATTAATAGTTAGGGGACCACATTATTAGTCAGGGAACACTATTACTATTAACCAACGTGGTGACTCATCAATGAACCAACAACAACATATTATTAATAGTTAGGAAACATTATTAATAGTCAGGGAACACTAGTATTAGTCAGTGCATTTTTTATTGTCTATTTTTAATAATAAAAAATAATAATAATAGGAAGCCTACCCTTCACTATACCCACCACTGAAGGGGAAGGAGGAGTAGTAAAGGGAGGGAGGTGGTCAGTACAAGGTATCTCCAGTTTCTGTAGAGGTAAGCCAGTCCTCCCAACATCATCATACTGAATGTCCAGGGCAGGAAGACGATGATTCCTGCAGCCGATCTGTGACATTCCTGAAACATCTCCATCACTAGGAGGGTGAGAGAGATGATGGTGTGAGACTGTATAGGTGGTATGGTATGGTTGAGAGAGAGATAGAGAGTGTGTGTGTGTGTTTATCTTTTAAACAAACGAGGTTGAAGGATATGGCTTGTTCTGCATTTATGAGTTTTTTATTTATGCTTTCAATGGATCTAACAGTTTTTCTTAAATCTTCACTTAGATGGTGGATAAGTGAGGCAAATGTTGAGTTGTTGGGGGAGGTCGACGTTTCGTCCAGTACGTTGGACATCTTCAGGAAGAAGTGGTGATTCTGTGTGGGTGAGAGGTATTTATCCATTTTCCGTATGTGGGGTGGGCGGGGCCACCATATCAGAGGCCTAGTGATTGGTGGATGGGGGTGACGTCTGATTCTGGCGCTTCGTCTGAGTTGTTGGTTGGTGATGGGTGAGATGTTAGATGCTTGTGGTGGGTCAGTAGGTGTAGGAGGTGTGGTGGGTATCTTGACTGTAATGGTGGTGTGTCGTTTTCTGGAGGGTAGTATTTGGAGGTCTTGTGTCTGGTTGTTTATAGAAGGTTGTAGGGTTT
>JAWQEG010001445.1:0-12500 GCA_033782935.1 Petrolisthes cinctipes | reverse complement strand
GTAAATACCCACACATCCACCACCCACCTAGGGACCCCGTTCTTTTTGCAGCGCAGTGGGGCGAATATGTCACTATATAGTCTTTCTGAAATATACTGAGCGCTAAGGCGTTGGCCACTTCCGAGATTTACCTGACTGCTACGTTGCCAGATCTCGTCTGGACAATTATGGGATTAGATCCTCATTAAAAATGACAGACAGCCCTCACTAACTCACTGCCTGCTCTCTCTCTCTCTCTCTCTCTCTCTCTCTCTCTCTCTCTCTCTCTCTCTCTGTTGCCTATATATCGCTTGCCGTTAACAACAAAACATAAAAGCAAATCTTTCCTTTTCTGTTGACACATGGTAAGAAGAAGAGATGAAGAGATTGCTTGCCAGAAGACAACAGCTGCAACATATATCATATCACCGTCATATAACTGAAATAAATATATCGTATAAACATTAATTATCATGTACACATTTTCTTGTATAATGAATTGTGCATGATGGTCTACATTTCAATGATTATCAAGTGTTATCAATATTTTTAAATCAAGGGAAAAAAAAGTATAGAGATATTTTGACTCCAGAGTAGGTTAGGTGAAATGGGCAACTCTTTGTAACATTATAGTAAGGGGGTGCGGGAGTAGGGGACAGGCTTGGGGGGGGGGTGGTTGGGAGGGGGGGGGAATAGGGGGACAGGCTTAGGGGGGGGTAGAAAGCCTGTCCCCTATTCCCGCATCCCCCTAACCCTTCCCCCCAAGCCTGTCCCCCTACTCCCGCACCCCCCCCCCCCCAAGCCTGTCCCCTACTCCAGCACCCCCCCCCCCAAGCGTGTTCCTCTATTCCTGCACCCCCTTAAACCTAGGGAGCGCGGTTGGTTGGGTGAAATATCCCTCAGGTTGGCCAAGTATATAGATCCCACGAAACACCAAGTTGAGTGAAACAGTTGTTACGCGTGCCTGAATTATTATTAATTTGTAAGTAGTGCTATCCTATTAATTGACTGTGGATGTGAGTGTGGGAACAGAGGCTTACATCCGGCTGTGTTGTGTCCGAAGATAGCTCATCTATTTCACTCCATTTTCTTTGTGTATTTTTGTCAAAAGGTCGAGAGTGTCGTGGCCTGTTATGTTTTCTAGATTCGTACGCATCCCCCCCCCCCCTCTTGCAGGTGGCCAAGGGAAGATTGTCCGTTTTTATTTCTATTGACTTCCAATAGTTGTAGAAATGGGAATGTATGCGTGATGTGTGCTTAAGTCTGCGTTAGCAGAACAGTTCGGAGATGCGCCTATGACTCTGTTGTAACATGATCACTTTTCTTTGTGGAGCCAACTGTATATAAGAGCGGGAGTTAAGCCTGTGGGGTTTAGATACCAGTGAGGCTTGGGACAACACAGTTTGTGTTTTGTAAGTGAGTGAGTGTTGTGAGATTCGGGACGAGACACGCATAATTTATATGATAAGTATAACTGTTTTTACTTCTACATATTTCTCACAGTGAAATAGGGTCACTCTCTTATAAATTGATATTGCTATTACTATTATTATTATATATATTTTGTGCATTGATATTTCCACTATTATATTATTACGTGTATGTTGTGATGCATTGATGTTCTATTATTATATATGCCAGTGATGTGCTAACTAACCATTATTATTGAGTGATTAATTCTGTGCTTAAGTGTATCTAGTGCCTTGCATTATTGATGTGTGGTTATTGAAGTGATGGTACAGTGGTAGTGATTTATTGAGTGATTATTGCAAGTGCCTTATTTAATCTGGGAACTTTGTCTCATATTCTGTCATAGTTGGGAATCCTGATTTCATTTATTAATTCTTTCTGTGTTAATTGTTTGTCTTTGTGTTCGTTCATATTGTCAATATATTATAGAAAGTCAGAGTAGTTTCTCTATCATTTTTATTCATTGTATCCGTACCTGGGTATATGTTTGGACGGTCTCTTTGGGTCGTGTTATCATTCTTTAATATAGGCTTGGTTTGTACTTTTACTTACAATTCATAACTTTAATAGTCAGATACCTGTCACCCAGTGCTACTTTATTCTGTTGATAACTAATGTCGGGGCAAGTCTAGTCTAGCGACTAGTACAGTACCGTATCTCTACCCTCTGTCCGTAACACAGTCTAGTGAAACGCCTCGTGTGATTTGGTAATTATGTCACACTATAACTTTAGAAGAAGGGTATCCATGTGTTTGTCCCACCATTAACAAAAACAACAACATTAAAACGTACTATAAGTCTCTCTCTCTCTCTCTCTCTCTCTCTCTCTCTCTCTCTCTCTCTCTCTCTCTCTCTCTCTCTCCTCTCTCTCTCTCTCTCATAAAATCCCACCACAACTGTATATCTTTTATTTCTTTTACAGATCCATGAAAGGCTGGCAGAAGGAAAAACACAGAAATAGATGCATAAAAGATAAATCAATAAAGATAGATACAAATAAATAAAAATTATATTCCTAAGGACAATGACCACCAATATGAAAGACACCACCAACAAATTCGATGACGTTCTGTCCATTTTGGGAACGGGGAAATGGAACTTCTTCACCATGACGCTTCTATCCCTCAAGTTCAAGTTCAAGTTTTAGGGTCCCGCAGAGGGGGTTGTGTGGGGGATTTAGGGATCCAGGGCAGGATTAGGAAGAGGGTTAGGATAAGGGCGGATTGGGTCAGGGACTGTGGGTTGAGGATTAGGATTGGGGAGGTAATGATTGGTGATCCTATTTCTAATCGTGTCAAGAGTGGGGCTATTAACTACGTGAGATGGGAGATGATTCCACTCTTGGATGCTACGGGGAGAGAATGAGTGCCTAAATATATCAGTGCTTGTCTGGTATGTATGGTATTTTAAGTTGTGGCTGCCTCTAGTGGATCATATACTTGTAGGGTGTAGATATGTGTCTTTGTCTATGTCAACTAACTTGTTTGTGATTTTGTATATCATCTGTTGTCTGTGTATCTGTCTTCGTGTTACTAATGGGTCTAGTTTTGTGTCTTGTTTAAGCAAAGTGACTGATGTAGTGTGTCTGTAATCACGTCTGGCCCATCTTGCAGTCTTGTTTTGTATGGACTCTAATTTATTGATATTATTGTAAGTGTGTGGGTCCCAGACGGTGTCGCAATAATCTAAATGTGGCCGAACGAAAGTGTTATATGCAATAATTTTGGTGTCTGTGTTACACCTCCTGAGGTTCCTGCGCAAGAACCCCAGAACCTATAGGGCATCAGGGCTTTGGCCCTGATGCTACCTATGTGTGTGTTCCACCTCATGTCCGCTGAGATGTGGACGCCAAAGTATTTGTGGGAAGTGACTGTGTTGAGGTTGGTGTTGTGTAATTGGTATGTATATGGAATGACATTATGGGCACGGGTAAAACGGATGTGATGGCCTTTGTCTGGTCTAAATGTCATCTGCCACTTGACTTCCCAGTCTTCAAGTGCAGTTAGGTCGTCCTGTAGTCGAAGGTAGTCATTCCTATCTTTAATTGGTCTGTAAACTAAGCTATCGTCTGCAAAGAGTCTAGTGGTAGAGGAAAGTGAAAGTGGGAGGTCATTAATGTATGAAAGGAAGAGAAGGGGACCCAGGACAGTGCCCTGGGGTACCCCAGAGGTCACAGGAACAGATGGAGACTGACTACCGTCAAGAACTACACGTTGCTTTCTGGTAGTCAAGAACGTTCTAATCCAGTGAAGAAGTTGTCCCTGTATGCCATAGAATTCTAATTTGTGTAGTAGTCTTTGGTGAGGGACTTTGTCGAAGGCTTTGGCAAAGTCTAATACTATGGCGTCAACCTGTCTAATTTTTGTGTCATTGAGGGACTGCAAGATGTCATGAGTAGTTACCAGTAGCTGCGTCTCACACGAGCGTTTAGGCCGAAAACCGTGTTGATTGTCAGTCAGTATATTTTGCCTATCAAAGTGGTCCATTATGTGTCTATGAATAATGTGTTCTAAAATTTTGCAGGGGACTGAGGTAAGTGAAATAGGTCTATAATTAATGGGAAGGGTTCTGTCTCCGGATTTAAAAATTGGGGTCACATTTGCCAAAAGCCAGTCTTGAGGGAGTTCACCGGTCTGTAAAGTCTGTGAGAATATAACCTGCAGGACAGGGGCAAGAACGCTAGCGTTAGCCCTCAATATCCTGCAGGGTATATTGTCTGGTCCAGTCGCTTTGTGTATGTCTACCTCAGATAAGAGTTTCTCAATTCCTTGGGTGTTTATATGAATGGGAGGGATAGGTGGGTGTGATGGTGTTGGCATGTCTGGTAAGTGTTCATGTTCATGGGTAAAAACGGACTGGAATTGTGTGTTAAGGGCGTTGGCTTTGTCTTGTGGGTGTGTAACCAAGGAATTGTTGTGTAGTAATGTTGTAATACCGGTCGAGTCTTGTTTGCGTGCTTTAAAAAAGCCGAAGAATTTTTTGTGGTTTTGTGTGTTGTCTGCGAGGAAAGTGGATGTGTATTTAGTTTCTGCTTGTTTAGTTTCTTTCTGTAGTGTTTTCTGTATGTTTTTGTATTCTAACCAGTGTTCTGTATCGTTGTATCGTTTTGCTCTGTTGTATGCCTTTACCTTGTTTCTGTGTAGTCTTTTTAATTGTCTATTGTACCATGGTAATGACAGGTTATGTGTGATGGTTTTCGTGGGTATGTGCTTGTCCATTGTGTCACGTATAAAGTCACGAAGTCTGGTCCAGTTTGTTTCCACAGAGCTGGCCATTGGGTCTGAGTCAAGGAACGAGTCACGAAATTCAACTAAGTCTTGGGTATAGTATAGTTTGTTGTTGATGCTGCTCGTCGTCGTCGTTGTTGTTTTCATAGTCATTGTTGTGTTTGATTTCATCGGTGTATGATAGATAGTTCTCGTTGTCAAAAGTGAAGTTAATTTTTTTATTATTATTATTATTATTATTATTATTATTATTATTATTATTATTATTATTTATTATTATCGCAATCACAAGATTCTAGTTTGTTTCAATAGTAATCAATTTTTTTACTTGTTTATGTTTTATTCATATATTTATTTATTTTATTATTATTATTTTTTTTTTGGGGGGGAGGGGTCATTCATTCACAGGAAGGAACAACAGAAGACTAATTTATTCACATATATATATATATATATATATATATATATATATATATATATATATATATATATATATATATATATATATATATATATATATATATATATATATATATATATATATATATATATATATATATATATATATATATATATATATATATATATTTTTTTTTTTTTTTTTTTTTTTTTTGTCATTCTGCCACAGGGTATATGACGCTACCAGCACATTACGTTGGACCTTCCTTCCTCGTCCCTGACATTGGCCACAACCTGTATTCTTCCCCTTGGAGCCAAACCCCTTATACTCTCTGCCCCCACCACCACTACCACCACTACCACTAGCACCACTACAGAGAATCCTAGCACCACTACCACCAACCAGCCAGAGTTAGAGAAAGTGTGGGTTTTGGAGAATGAATGATTGGTGACTTACTTATAATTTTTGAGGAGGAATGGTAAATCTCTCTCTCTCCCATTTTTTTTTTTTTTTTAGGAATACATACAGCAGCAATATATAATTATACAGTATACTCGTTGTGTTGTGTTGTGTGTTACGTTGTGTTGTGTTGTGTTGTAGGTATTCTACTAGTATGTTGTCACTGTGTTGTGTTGTGTTGTAGTTGTGTTGTGTTGTGCTGTTGTTGTGTTGTGTAGTGTTGTGTTGTGTTGTTTTCTCTTTTCAGTTCTCTTACTAAGATACACTACTATGATCCTATTTTTGTTCTGTGTTGAGGTCTCGTGATAAATATCTAATAGTATTATCATCTGTTGTCTTTGTGATGCATGTCTCAGTGTGTTGTGTTGTGTTGTGGTCTCGTGATAAATATTTAATAGTGTTATATTGTGTTGTGTTTGTGATGCAGGTCTCAGTGTGTTGTGTTGTGTTGTGTTGTGCTGTGTTGTAGTGATAAATATTTAATACTGTTATCATGTGTTGTGTTTGTGATGCAAGTCTCAGTGTGAATACGTGATGGTGGTGAACGACACAGAGCAAGTCCAGCAGTGTACTGAGTGGCACTTTGACAACACAACCTATGGAACTACACTGACAGAAGAGGTGTGTATACTGTACATATATACACACATAACAACACAACCTATGGAACTACACTGACAGAGGAGGTGTGTAGACTGTACATACACACAAACACAAAATATTATATTTCATCTTTATCATAAATATCTACCATACATACTTTTCATCATTATATTATCTCCCATCTTTATTCTAATCTACCATACATCATTTTCATCATTATATATTTCTCTAAAATACATTATTTTCACCATCAATATATTCCCCTTCGCCACCCCAACCTCACCATGACGTCAGTTTGAGCTGGTGTGTGACAAGAGGTTTTAAAGGCCACTGTATGCGAATATCTACTTCATGGGCGCTGTGGTCGGACTCACGATTTTTGGCTACGTTTCTGACAGGTGAGTGCAAGGTCAAGGGTAACAAGGTCAAGGGAATATACTAGGTCTGCTCAGGTCTGTACCATTTTTCACCTCATGTGCGCATGACGTCACGGGCAGGACTCGGCATAGCCTCAAAGTCGCTGGAGCCTTCAGTATTCTTCTATCCGTGGACGAGGATAGATAGTATCATTAAGAAACATTCTCTAACTGTATGAAAATATTAGGAATTTATGATGCGAAATTCCTGCAAAATAAATAAGCATAAATTTAGATTGAGTGTATGCCAAAAAATTAGTACTAACATTTTTTATAAATCAAGATATGAAAGTCAACCACATGAATTGTGGGTGCGATAGCTGTGAATCAGCTGGATATCAGGTACTACTGGGAGTACATTTTTCTTTAACTACCTTGCTTTTATGCCATAAAATAGGAATATATGAAAAATACTATTAATCAAGCCAACTATAATTAAGAATTGTGGGTACAGCCTAAGTTAAGGTGCAGCAGCCTGAGCCAGTTAATTACACCTGGCTCAGGGGGAAGGATCAAGTGTTGCCATCAATGTGGTTAAGAAATGTATGAATAACTATTCTACCAAATATATCATCATAAACTGACATCTTCATGTACTGTATACATTTAGTGAAAATTTTGTTCGTTTAATAATTTATCAACATTCATACATAATTAAAATAAAAAAAAATGTATAATTGGCGCTATGTGGCATCTCTCTCTCTCTCTCTCTCTCTCTCTCTCTCTGTCTCTCTCTCTCTCTCTCTCTCTTCTCTCTCTCCTCTCTCTCTCTCTCTCTCTCTCTCTCTCTCTCTCTCTCTCTCTTCCTCTCTCTCTCTCTCTCTCTCTCTCTCTCTCTCTCTCTCTCTCTCATATGAAAAGTTTCCCTAGCAATATACAGATGTACAGTACTACATTGCATGCTGAAAATTTCAAATAATTATATGTAATTAGCTTGCAAACAAACAATATTAGTAATATCAGAAATCATAATACTGATGGTAATGATAGTGTTCTGTATTAGTGATAAATGGTGGTGATAATCACACATAACACTGATAGTTTTGCTGATAATGGCGAAATAAAAGAAATACAATATTACAATGTGATAAAATGAATATTGTACTACATTAAAATAGTTTAATATAAACAAAATGGAAATCTATAAATGTGTTAAATTGAAAAAGTGGTTGACATTATAACCTACATAATATATTTTTTGTTTTACAAAATAAATGATGCACTTATAAAGTGGTAGAAAAATACAAATCTAATAGCTTTATATTTTGTTGACAGTAAAGGTGCTGAATATAAAGTATGCAGTGCTGAGTCAATGGGAACTGTGCAGTAAAACAATAACAATAAAAATATGGAGAGCATAATAAATATGGGACCCTTAAAGTAGTCTACCATACCCATTCTCTCTCTCTCTCTCTCTCTCTGTCTGACGTCACGCATAAGCTGCACGTGATCAGACCTTGTATTCCCATTCCCTTGACTTAGGGTGAGTGTGTGTGTGTGTGTGTGTGTGTTTATTAAGGGGGTGCGGGAGTAGTGGACAGGCTTGGGGGGGACTGGGGGGGGGGAATAGGGGGACAGGCTTGGGGTAGGTAGAAAGCCTGTCCCCTATTCCCGCACTCCCCTAACCCCCCCCAAGCCTGTACCCCTACTAACGCACCCCCCAAGCCCCTAACCCCCCCCCCCAAGCCTGTCCCCCCTATTCCCACACACCCTTAAGAGTGTTTATTGTATTTAGTGTTGGACTACAGTTTTGTGCCAAGATAATGTTTCCTGATTTATATGGTATTTGTAAATATATCTGTTTTGTATAGTGATGTAATGATATATTGAACTGTGGTCAATAAAATATCTATCTATCTATATATCTATCTGTGTGTGTGTGTGTGTGTGTGTGAGAGGGAGTTTGTGTGTGTGTGAGTGAGTGTGTGTGTGTGAGAGAGAGTGTGTGTGTGTGTGAGAGAGAGTGTGTGTGTGTGTGTGTGTGTGTGAGTAAGTGTGTTTGTCTCTGTTATTGTTGTTGTTTTTTAGTCTTCTTGTCTGGTTATTTCACTGTTTCTGTGTGTCTGTCAGTCTGTCTGTCTGTCTGTCTCTCATATAAACACACACACACATACACACATACACAAACCTCTCTTCCCCCACCTCTCTCTCTCTCTCTCGACAACCACCTTGCAGTCGATGAGAGAGCTTGTGTGATCTGTTTGAATTTTGCTAGCTATGCTGGGGGACATTAGTCCAGTTGGGTTACCCATGCCAGAAAGGTAGCGTTATTAGGATTCTGACTAAGAGTTGTCAAATCTTCATATTTCCCCTCTTGGTGTATCTCCTAGCATCCCCTTACTATTTTTTTCGGTACTGTCAATATTAAGTTTCACAACTGCTCTTCAACTGTCCTTAAAAAAAAAAAAAAAAAAAAAAATCTTCACTTTCGATATAAGTTTTTTATTGTTAAGGACCTCACCAGCTACCTTATGCCGTGTGAGAAGGGAGGCTTTGGAACCTCCTAAAACAACGCCTTTTAATGCTCACAGGTTTCGAAAGGGCTGAGATTGAAGGGATCTCAGGCGTGTGGGGTACGAGTAATGGAGATGCCTCAGGACCCCCGTAGGTATTCTCTTAGATTAATTAGCCTGACCAGCTCCCTGTGACCATTCTTAGGTGCCTAAAGGCTCGACTGCTCTTTGGTGAGAGAGCTTTCTTGCCTTGCTGGCTGCCAGTAAAAGATCTCGGAGTAAGTCGTGTGCATTTAGCTTTACTATTTGCTTAAATTTGGCCGCGGATGGAGGATTAGTAGGGATTAGTAGGACGACGTTTACACTTCAAGCACCCCTGTCGAAAAATCAGAGTCCCATTTATTTGGGACTCTTGTGCTGCTCAGTTGGGAGTTGCGGCACGATTGGGGCCGTCCGGCCCAGGGGAGACCTTAGGGTTGGTGTGCTTGGCTCATAAGGGTTTCTGTTGGCTGAACGACCGAAAACCTTCTGGAAGTAGGTGGATGAGACTTATGCGAGACCAAATCACATTACCTTTTCTTTTGTATTATTGGTCTTATATTGAATTAGAGAGAGATGACTGGTCCATCAGCAAGAAAATTTACATGTACTACATGCAAGGTGTACCACTGGTGTGAGGACTTCAGCAGGAGGAGTGCGAGCAACCTAGACTCCTCGAGTGTCTGCGACTTTTGCAAACTCGAGGAGAGGTTGATGAAGCACATCGCACTGCTCACGAAGGAGAACAACTCCCTAAACGAGGAAGTTCTCTGAATGGACTCCCAGAGGTGTGACTGCCATGTGAGAGACGAGGCAGTCCAGGGAGCTTCTTCACCGGAGAGCTCCACCACGGCGGTGAAGAAGAAGAAAAAGAACAAGAAGAACAACAACAATGAAGATGGAAAAGAGGCTGCGGAAAAGCGAAATGGAAAAGAGACTGCAGAAAAGTGTGATGGAAAAGAGGAGGGGAATATGGAGACGGGAGAAAAACCCAAGAAGACAGTTGAGGAGGGATTAGAGGCAAGTGAGGAATCAAATAAGAAGGAAAAGAAAATGAAAAAGGAAAAGAAGACGAAGAAGAAACAACCTGGATGAAGTGACGAGCCCGGCAGGAATTCAAAACACTCTCGGGTTCCTCACAAGGCATCTCGTGCTCCTACCAAGGAGAGGCCTGTGGATATACACATTGTAGGTGATTCCCAGGCACGAGGGCTGCAACCCCTAATGGCAGCTCGCCTTCGCACTTCTGTGAAGGTGAATTGTGTGCCAAGTTGTGGCAATGCTGACCTCCGAAAGGAAGCTGAGAGGATCCAAACGTCCAGATCTGCTGTCATTGAACTCATGGTGAGTGATAATGACATCTACCTGAGAAATGGTAGAGTAGGCATGACCGAAGGAGTCCTCTCGGATGTGCTCGGTGCAGTAGACGACTGTGGGTTAAAAACCCGCAGAAGGGTAGTTGTTGGCATGCTCCGAAGGAGAGGCCCTTCAGGGACTGCTCTGTCAAAGAACATTGCAGTAAATCAGCGCCTGGCTGATTTGCGTACTGCTGAGGGGGTGTTCTTTGTGGACCCCTACACCTCACTCTTTGGTAGAGACGACCTCTACCAGAGGGATGGCACACATCTCTCACCAAAGGGGAAAGAAGTGCTTTCCAAATTAATGGAAGACGCCGTCCGACGATGTCTCAGGAGCACTCGGCCGAGCTTGGAGGAGAGCCCTCGTCGCTATGCTAGAGTGACCCCAGAGAAGACATTCGCTGAGATCCTGAAGAAGGATATCCCCAGCACTACCAAGACAATGACCAAACCTGGAAACGGAAGAGTATAGGGAGCCCTGCAGTTGGGGGTTCCCTAAAGGTTCTATTGTTCAACGCCAGGTCCATCCGAAACAAGTTTTTGGAACTGCGGGCCCTCGTTGCGACAGAGGAACCCAAGATGGTGGCCATAACGGAGTTATGGTTGAGAACCTCAGACAGAGATCTTGAAGGGGAATTCGGGATTCCAGGCTACCAACTCTTCCACAGAGATAGAGAGGCCAGAGGGGGTGGTGGTGTACTGTTGTATGTAAAGAACTCTATCAAATCGATGACCTTCAACATCACATCGAACCACGAGCTCCTTGGAGTTGACCTAGAAATAGGCACTGCAAAATACAGAACGCCGCTGCTTTATAGACCCCCTGGACAACTCAATGAGATGGACAGGGACCTATACCAGTTGCTGGGTGAACTAGTGGACGGCAGGGTGTGCATCCTTTTGAGGGACTTCATCACACATGTTGACTGGGAAACCAGAGAGCCCTCTGCCGAGAACACACCACTCTTGGAGTTTGTAAATGATGAATTCCTCACTCAATGGGTAAGGGAGCCAACAAGAGGTGCTAACATACTCGACTTGGTCCTCACCTCCGAGGATGACATAATTCAAGACTTCTCTGTAAACGAAGAAATAGGCGGAAGCGACCACAAGCTTATAAGATTTTCAGTTAAGGTCCCTAATATGGAGACCGTGACCCCGGTGCATAGAAAATTAGACATGGGGAGAGCGAACTTTGCAAGTCTTTGTGAAGGCGTTGCTGAAATGGAACTAGAGGAGGGAGAGAGTGCTGATGATCTGTGGAGGTAATTTTTGTCTTCCTTCATGGAGCTTCAGTCGTGCTTTATTCCTCTGAAGGGAACAGGTCAGAAGTTCATTCAACTGAAGTGGTTTAATCGGGAAATCCGTAACCTACTAAGGGTGAGGAGAACTGCGTATTGTCGAACAAAGACATCTGGGGACTGTGACGGTCATAGAAGACTGAATCGAAATGTGAAGTCCAAAATAAAGGCGGCTAAGCGTGCTGAGGAGGTCCGTGTGGCTAGACTCTGCAAAGAGAACCCCAAGGAGTTTTTCAGTTATGTGAATGGCCGTAAACCAATCCGACACAGGATCGGTCCCTTGGTGAATGAGGATGGAGCATTGATGCACTCTGATGCAGAAAATGCTAACCTCTTAAATGAGTACTTCTCTTCAGTGTTCTCTGAGGAGAGTGGTCCCATTCCCGAACCTTTGGACTCCTTCAGTGAGAAGTTGGAGTCAATGGTCTTCACCCAAGAAGAAATCGAGAGAAAAATAATCGAATCAAAGGCAAACAAGTCCCCCGGTCCGGATGGGTTCTTACCTAGAGTGTTGAAAAAAGTGCATGGTGAAGTATTACGGCACCTGTGCATGGTCTTCAACAGGGTAATCCAGACTGGATGCGTTCCTAGAGACTGGCGTGAGGCAGAGGTGACTCCTATCTTCAAGAAGGGAGATGCTAGCCAACCGTCAAACTACAGACCCATCAGTTTAACCTCAATAGTCTGTAAACTCATGGAGAGCATCATGGTGGACAAAATAACGGCACACTTAGAATCAAATTTGCTACTGAGGGATTCCCAGCATGGGTTCTGGCAGCACTGGTCATGCCTCAC
>JAWQEG010001444.1:170000-184936 GCA_033782935.1 Petrolisthes cinctipes | reverse complement strand
CACACACACACACGGTTGCCAGCAAAAGTATCCTCCCACCTTCCTTTCAGTATTACATAACATTTCTTGGTAAATTTACAGAAGAACTGGGTTCACTATATTGTATATTTTAGTATCATTACCCACTATTTTGGACCATTCTAAGACACTTTTCATCTATGGTGTTTCTCTCGGAGATGCCCCGTTTTCGAGATATGGCCCCGTTTTACAAACATAATTTGGAAATTAGTCTGACCTTACCTGACCTGACCTAACCTAACCTAGACCACATCAGACTACCGGGACCTAACCTGGGCAAACTACCGGGACCTAACCTGGGTAAACTACCGGGATATAACCGGTGTAAACTATCATAAAGTGACTGGGACAAATATCCGGGACCTAGCCAGATGTGGTAACACTGCGCGATCCTAGCCAAAAACCCAGTTATTCTGTAATAATACCCATTTCTTAGCTATTAACACTGCTGGATATTAGGGTATATATGGCTTTGTTTTCATATACGCATTAATGAATGACAATACAGAGTTACACATCAAACATTTCATTATTTTAGAGTTCAGGGATGGGAGGTGGAACAGACGATTTGCAGACAACTGTACATACATACATACACTGAAAGTACATACTACTCGAATCAGACATAATCATTTCAAGGACATACAGACAGACAATGATACAAGACCTGAGTGATACAATACAACAACAAACAAATAAAAATGAAACTCGTGTAGCCTAGCCGAAAATGATACCAACTCACCCTACCTTACACCACATGACGTGACTATTAATCATTAAATTTTTGGTACACTGGAGAGCATTGATTCCTCCAAACTATGTCAGGAAACAGGAACTGATGAACAAAAGTAATGGTGGTCTGTTTCTTGGAATAGTTTGGAGAGATAATTTGCTCGTAATTTATCAACCCTGTATCCTAGTACCCCGTTAGTAAGTGTAGCCTAATGTGTAATCAACCCACCAACCAACCAACGTTCTCTCTCTCTTTGTTAGTAAGTGTAGCCTAATGTGTAATCAACCCACCAACCAACCAGTGTTTTTTTTTTTCTCTCTCTCTCTCTCTCTCTCTCTCTCTCTCTCTCCTTTTATGTATCTATGATCAGTTGTTATCAGCCACTGTTATGTTTCGTTCACTGTGTTATTATCTTCCACATTATTTCTTATCACTCATCCTCCATCATCACTCACTAGTAAAATTAACTTATCTCTTATCATTTGTTCTCAACCAATAGGCTAGTAGTTATTTCCGACAAATGTTTATTGGTAAAAGTATTGCCATGCAAATATAAACATACACAGAATATCCTACATTGAAACTATATTGAACAAAATAGTTATTTACGTACTATTTCAATACGTAGAAGTGATGAATATAAGAGAGAGAGAGTGCAGGAAACATACAATTAATAATAAAGCTTCTGGATTTCTTGACAGTTTGTGAAATGTAATTAGAGTCCAAATATAAAAAATAATGATTGATGATGATGGCTCTTTACTTAATAGTTTGTGTGGTGGTGGTGGAGGTGGTAGAGGTTGTTGTTGTTGTTGTTGCTGTTGTGGTAGTGGTGGTGGTTGTTGTAATAGTGGTGTTTGGTGTGGTAGTTGTTATGATAGTGGTGGTGATTATGGTGGTAGTAGTTGTTGTTATGTAGTAGTAGTGGTAGTTGTTGAGGGGGTGGTGGTGGTATTTGTTGTTGTGGTAGTGGTGGTTGGTGTGGTGGTAGCAGTTATAGTTGTTGTGGTGTTGGTGGTGGTAGCCTAGCCTAGTTGTAATAAGGTGGTCTCTCTCCTCTAATCTCCCTTTCACTCAACTCTCTCCCACCTTACTTCATCTCCCTGCTTCTGTCACTTCCTTCACACACATACTGGTTTTCTCTCTCTCTCTCTTTCAATTTATTCCCTCCCTAGTCCCTCCTCTCTTTTCTTCTCTTCCTCCTCCTCCTCCTCCTTCCAATTTCCTCTACCGGTGATAAATAATATTATATATATATATAGCCCATATAGCTTTACTTGGGTCACTGAAAATTTAGCTCAGTATGAAACCAAATATGAAGCAAGATTTGGTTTTCCTTTTTTCTTTCCTTTCTGCATTCAAGACAGCGTAAATAATAATTGTTTGTATGTATGGCTACCCAGATCAGCGGCAAATTATTGAGCTCATTCCGATTCCACTGTACCAAATCGAACTAAAATTACGTAAATGTTGGTAGTCTTCATTTCGCTTCCAAAAATGAGTTTGTGTGTTCAATGTTGTTTTTTTAATTATGTGCACTACGCAGCCAATTACGATATTAGGCTATACCGTTACCATTAATTATGTTTTTTTTTTATTTAATACTTTGGGTACATTAGAGCGCCTTGAGTCCTCCAAAGTATGCCATGAAACAGGACCACCAGATAAACAAAAATAATGGTAACCAGTTGCCTGAAATAGTTTAGAGGAATCATGTGCCCCAGATTTACCAACACTGTACTAAGCTACCCTTCTTAACTCACTCGGTAATGACTTTTGGCTTTAAGTGGGGAAATGGTTATAAGGAGTTTACAGGAAGCCTAATATCACTAGTCACTCGTAAAAGGGAAGGTTAAGTTTAACGTTTTATGTACAGTATATATAAAAATTCCTGGCAGAGAGAGAGAGAGAGAGAGAGAGAGAGAGAGAGTTGCAAGTGATCAGTATCATTCTCTCCATAATTTTCCTCCCTCCTTCATGTTGTTTCTCCCATTGCCACCTCCATTATTCAATTCTATACCCTTTGTTTTTGTTTCTCTCTCACTCTCTCTCTCTCTCTCTCTCTCTCTCTCTCTCTCTCACATATTAATTCATAATGCACGAATAATACAAACTTTTCTACACACACACACACAAACATAGTTATTCATAATGCATGTTTACCGCGAATAAAACATGCTAATCAATTTCTACACACACACACACATAGCCTACACACACACATAGGGGCCCCAAGTTAACCTCGTACGTCTGGCAGTTACGACTATGACGCCAGAATGGAGAGTGGTGAGTAAGGAGTAAGAAGGAGGAGAGGGAGAGTGGGCCAAAGACCATAAGTGGAGAGCTAAAATCATGTCAAGGAGAGAGAGAGAGAGAGAGAGAGAAACAACTTATGGAGTAATAGAGGGCTAGAATCATATCAGAGAGAGAGAGAGAGAGAGAGATTTAATTAAGGACGGCAAGGAAATAAAAGGTTATTTGAAGTTAGGTGTAAGGAAGCAATGATTGTTGAATACTTTGTGAAACGTTAGGAAGGGAAGAAAGGAGGAAGAGAGGGAGGAAAGGGATGAGGAGGGGTGGTGTGAGAAACAACTTACCAAAACGGTGAGGGAGGATTGAGGGAAGATTCTATAAGGAGGAAAAAGGGAAGGGATTGGACGGTACAGTCATATATATAAATAAATAGGTAGATGGAAGAATGGACAGAGAGGTTGAGTGTAACATGGAGGAGAAAACTGTTGTACACACACATACAGAGAGAGAGAGAGAGAGAGAGAGAGGGGGGGGGGGAGAAATCTGGTTTAAGGAGCATGTGGTGGGGAGGGATGGCTGGCAGGCTGGCTTGGGGTGGTGGGGGGTGAACTAGGATAGGGTGTAGTGGAATGAAGTGAAGAGGACAGACGAGTATGAAGGTAATGAGCGTCGTGTGTAGCAATGATGGTGTAACAAGAAGAATCTGTGGGTACTGGATAATAACTTGTGTGGTGGTGGCAATGAGGTGACGATTTAGTACTATTACACTTTATCGTTGTAGTGGTGGTAGTTATGTGGATATTAATATTTCCCTGAGGCCATATACTCTACTTTCTACTCTACTAAAGGCAAAAAGTCCATGACATTACACCAAAAATAGCTCGCTACTTATCTGCAATTTTAGACACTAGAATGTATGTAGTATGTGAATTCTCGGTCATATCAATTAGAAGGGAAGGTATCCTATAGGAGGGATTGCTAAATAGGCTAACCTTCACGTTCCTTGTCCTGTATAACTAAATGTAAATATAGTTGTGTTTTGTAAGAGGTGTGGGGCAGCATATTTCATCAGGCTATTGTTGTTGTGTCTGGCTGTAGAGGAGGGTTGCTTACTTTCCTTGTATCCACTCCTTACCCTCCCCTGTACCTTCTCTCTCTCGTTCACCCCTTCCTTCTAGCCTTTTATTTTACTTGCTCTTACCTACCTTACCCTCCATTCCACCACAATCCTTCCTACTATTACAGGATCCCTTCACTCTCCCTCTCCTTCACCTTCTCTCTCTCTCTCTCTCTCTCTCCACTACCACATGGTCCCACTACCCTCATTCACTCTCACCCTTCTTTATGTTCTCTTCTTAACTCCCATCGGGGCTCTTTACCTCTTCCTCCTCATTCTCCCTCTCTCCTCTAACTCATCTTTACTTCCTTCCTCCTCTTCCTCCTCCTTCACCTTATTTTTCATCACTCCTGTCACCACCGTCTGTTCACACTACCGTCATTCAACTCTCTCTCTCTCCACAAACTCACTACCCTTGACAACCTCTTTCTCTCCTTCCCTCCCTCCCTCCCTCTACGACCCTCTTTTCCTACTGCCTCGTCTTCCCACCCTCTCCAGTCCTCCCCTCCACCATTCACCACCCCACCTCTTCCTCGTCATTAATATATTCAACTCTACTCCCATCACTTCTCTCCATCATCACTGCCAGTACCACATGTTGCATCCTTCTCGTCCCCTCCTCCTCCTCTTTTACTTTACTTTCCTTCACACTACAAGTAGATTAGCAGCTTGAAAGGACCAGTAGCTCTGTTGCTTTTTTAATGTCACACACACACACAGTGACACACACATTCTCTCTCTCTCTCTCTCTCTCTCTCTCTCTCTCTCTCTCTCTCTCTCTCTCTAACAACTTCACTTCATCCCCGTCCTCTCTCCCTTCCTCTCTGTCTCCCCAGCCTTTCTCTACTCTGTATTCTCCTTGCCTTATCCCTCTTATCTCTGCATTTACCCACATAATCCTCTCATCTGTTTCTCTCTCTCTCTCGTTATTCCTCTAAACTCGATCTACCCCATTCCCTCTGCTCTCTCTCTCTCTCTCTCTCTCTCTCTCTCTCTCTCTCTCTGTTTACCCCTCCATTTGCCTATCCCTCACACCTCCGTTTCACTCTTCACTCTCTAACACACACACACACACATGTGAACTCTGAACTGTAAGTAAAAGACCAAACATGAGTTTATTCGACGTGTCAAGAAGAGAGGGAAAAAAGAAGAAAACGGACGATGATTAATGTGGTTTAGTAGAGTTTGATGATTTAAACAAGGTAATAAGAAGAGTTAAAAAACTTGATGAAATAATGGAAATAAAAAAAGCATTAATAGAAGTTAAAAAGGGAAATGAGGAATTAGTTAAGGAAATAAATAGGAAAGATATAGCATTGGAAGAGATGTCAACTGAACTAAAAACAGTAAAATCCAAAACAAATGAAATAGGTGGAAATTTAGTAGAGCAGGAGAAATGATATAAACAAAATGAAACAAAAAGCAGATGTTTGGTCAAGGCAGTAACATAGTATTGAAAAATGAAGAAATTGAAGAGAAAATAGAACAGGCAAATGAAATAGTAAATGCATGCAAGGAAGAAGTGGTTAAAACATATGCACAGATTCTAAAGGAAACGAAGAGATAAAAACAAACATAAAGGAATAATGGACATAAAGAAAGAAGTAAAAGAGAGACAATTGACATAAATAAATAATAATAATATATGGAGTAAAAGAAATGAGGAATAAAATACCTAAGGATAACGAAGAAATTAACAAAATCTCAGACATAATGCAAACCATAATGGAAGAAGAAATAAAGATAGAAGAATTCCATAGAATGGGGAAATATGAAAAAGATGAAATTAGACCACTAAAGTTAATTTTACAATATAGTAACATGGTAGAAAGTGAATTGAGAAATGCCAGGAAATTGAAGGACTCTGAAGAATGGAACAATATACAGATAGTGAAATACTTAGGGAAAAAGTGGAAGAAGCAAAAGGAAGAACAGTGAAAGAACTGAAGAGGAAAGACATTTTTCCTACAGAGTAGTGGGAATGCAAATAAATAAATGGTGGGAAAAAATGAGATGTCAACTAAGAAAGATATACAGAAATGGAAAAAAAAAAAAAAAATGGGGGAACAAAATAAAATGATATACTCAAATGTTGATAATATGTATTGTATCTAAATTAGCTTAAATTAAATTTCATACAAAAAGAAAAAACACAGATAACATGCTTCACAAAAACAAATTTAAATCATAGAATAATGAGAGGACACAGTAAGAAATTAATTAAAAGAAGAGGAGACAAAGATGTACAGAAATATAGTTTTCCAAATAGAGTAATAGAAAAATGGAACAAATTACCAGAAGTGGTGTGTGTCAAACATACATAACTTTAAAGAAAAAATATTATAATTGTGTTTTAAAATACGGGACATTATGAGCTTGACTCAATCCTGTAAAGATACAAATAGGTAAGAACACACACACACACACACACACACACACACACACACACACAGCGACAGAGAAAACATACTGAATAATGCCTACACATATGCCATGCAAGCTATGACTAAGAGAGAGAGAGAGAGAGAGAGAGAGAGAGAAAGGATGCAAGACAGGTGTTGACAGGAAATGAGAGGTAGGTGGAGGTCGGCTGGCTTTCTCTCTCTCTCTCTCTCTCTCTCCACACACTTGAATCATATCTGCACTCCCCCCCCCCCTCTATCTCTCTTTCTCTCTTCAGTTGTGTTGGTAGTCTGGAGGGTTCACTTTTGTATAGGTCAATCTCTGATACCAGTTTAGGTCTTCTCTTGTGGTCTGTGGTCCTTTCACTCTGAGGATCTTATCTGCTGACTTCCTCCAGTTATTTCTCTCTCTCTCTCTCTCTCTCTCTACAGAATTTTTATAAAGCTTTTTTTTCAACATTATCAAACAATAATTCACGCATTACGTCATCTTTAATTACTTTCTATATGGCATAATTATGAAGTGTTTCGTTTTTAATTAAATCCTAACCAACCCGATCACCCAAATCTCTCTCTCTCTCTCTCTCTCTGAAGGGATGAAAGGGGAGACGTCTGCCTATGGTTAACCTTAATTAATTCCTGGGTTAATTGGGGATAATTTCTTGTTATTATGTAGACTTCAGGGCAGCAGTGATGGGAGCTACGAAGTCTTATTACCATACTCCAATTACTTATATATTTATTGTTCTCCTTTTCTTATCAATCTGTTTCTTGCCATTCTGTTTTTCACTCGTTACTTTCACCTTTTATTCTTTCAATATTTATTCTCTTTCAGCCTTATCCTATTCTCTCCATTTTCACCTCTTTCTTCCTTCCTCTCTTCACTGCTTCCTTCCTTTTCCTCACTAACTTCCACAGCGAGAGGTATTGCACTAATGAATTCTCCCCCCTCAATATTCATCTTCCCTCGCCCCCTCCTCACTTCTCATCTCTTTCTCTTCCCCTTTTCTCCTTCCTGTCCCTCTCTCTCTCTCCACTTTTAGCTTTTATTTGTGTTTCTCCTATCTCTCTCTTTCTCCCACTCTCTGTATTCCCATTCTATTTTTATCTTTTACCCCTCTTCCTATCCCATCTTTCTCCTCCCTTCCCTCTCCACCTCTCCTCCTCCCAGTCTTCCACTCCTCTTCCCTATTCCTTCTTGCCACTTTCCTTTTTTGTGTTTCTTTCCTCCTCCTCCTTCTCCTCCCTTGCTCTCCGCTTTCCATCGTTTACCATTTATTCTTCTCCAATCGTATTTCTCCCACTCCTCCTTTCCACCCTCCTCTTCAATATTCCCCTCCCACATCTTTTCTTATTTCCTTTTGCTCCTTCCCCCTTTCTCTCTCAATTTACTTCTCCCCAATACAAACTCTCTCTCTCTCTCTCTCTCTCTCTCTCTCTCTCTCTCTCTCTCTCTCTCTCTCTCTCTCTCTCTCTCTCTCTGTGTGTGTGTGTGTAGGGTGACAGGTGAATTGGTTGGTGGTGTGACTGGTCAGGCATACAGGGGGTCAAGGTTGAAAAGACAAGAGGCGGTCAGTGTTTTCCAATTGCTTGATTTCTCTCTCTCTCTCTCTCTCTCTCTCTCTCTCTCTCTCTCTCTCTCTCTCTCAAATGGAGACTTGATGAGTTTTTTAATAAACTTCCAACTTTCACAGAGAGAGAGAGAGAGAGAGAGAGAGAGAGAGAATATATATATATATATATGAAAAGTGAATTTGCACCCACGTGACGGATGCAAAGGTTAGACAGAGAAAGACCACCCATAGAAACCACAACAAAATTATATTAGGCAACCCAACCTAACAAGCACTCAATGTGTATATACAGGAAGTTTGGCCTGATAAAACAATGGTGTACATTCCACCATTTATCACTTGTACAAATGTCACACATGGGAGAGGTATGTACAGTCGGCGCAAAAGTCCTGTCGCCTCACTTGCTTTACCGAGGCACGCGATGTTCATAGACTCGGGATTATTAGGTGTAGAAAACGTGTGTATTTCTCGAGTCCATGAACACTGAGTGTCTCGGTGAAACAGGTGAGGCGACAGGACTTCTGCCGCCGACTCTACAGTCGACACTAATTCATGCTCACTGCGCAAAAGGAGTTATTTGATGGGCCAGAAAGTTTAAAATAGGCTTTCAAAAATTACGTTGAACTCTACTCATTGTTAAATTAATTAAAAGAATATGTCAGCAAGGTTCATTACTGTAGTAGCCTATCCCTTTAGTTAATATATCGCTAGGCCAGCAAGCACACCCTTTATTGTACGTGCATTTAAATAGAACCGTCGAAAACCATAATTCGTGGTATTACTATGTCGTCAACTCCTAATGGTGATTTAGAGGTTGCAGGCTCCTTCTCGAGTGGGTTTGAGTGATTGTAGTTGGCTTAGACGTAAGATAATGAGCTGGAATGGGATAAGTGAGTGGCTTGATGAATTATAATTTGCATTAGGTACTGACAGAGAGAGAGAGAGAGAGAGAGAGAGAGAGAGAGAGAGAGAGAGAGAGAGAGAGAGAGAGAGAGAGAGAGAGAGAGAGGTATGATGGAGTGAAATGGAAAAAGCGCGTGAAGAATGGTAGAGAGATAAAGGTAATAATGGTGAGGAAAGGAAAAGATGCAGGAAATTTGTGAATATGAAAAGTGACAGAAAAATGGGGGAATGGAGAAAATCAACGAATAGGAGGAAGAGAATAATGAGATTTGAATGAAAGGGAAAGGAGGGAATATATCAATGAAATGGGAGGAGACGTGGGAAGAAGAATAAAGGAATGAGAAGTGGGGAGAGTTAGTAGTCATTGTCCTTACCTATTTATTATTCCCCTCCCCTCCCCACCACCAGGATCCACTTATATAACACCTGCCAGCCACTCTAGCTACACCTGCACCCATCCGCCTTACCGAACAGAGCACCGTACCGTACATACGTAGTGTATTAGGGAGTCGAGGGAACTATTATAGGAATGTATTTTGATTATAACAATGGGAACTGGCACCAAAACCAACTAGGCTATAATAGGCTAGGTAGGATAGTATGGTAGCTACATTACAACTCGCATTTATCTAGACGAGTGGTATTGGTAGTGTTAATGATAGTAGATATAGTACTGTAGAGCAAGGCCAAGAGATTGCTGTAGAGTGTAGCCTAATAAACAGAGATAGGACTACTCCTTTTAATACCGATAGTACAGCTAGTAGGCTCCTGTACTATTTACGCTAGTGGCAATACAAATGGAATACAGTATATGTTTTTTATGGCCAGTATAGAACAACAATCAATGCCACAATTTTACTTACAATTCACCGTTAAACACAACCGTAAAATAACCAAGTGAATGGCTACAACATGAAGAGGAAAGGGGAGACAATGTGTGGGTTTGAAGGGTATCTAAATAAGGAAAGTGTATGGAAGGACAAATAAACAAGAGGAAAGAAGACTGAGACGTAGAAAGTGAAGAAAATAAAAGAAAGAGTAACAAGAACACAATATAATATAACCGGTACTGAACTGAGGAGGAAAGTCATTTTTTTTTAATGCTGCAACTTTACATATAAAGGAAGAAACACATGAAGAAGCATAGAATAAAATATGAATAATGATAAAAAAAAGTGTGTCATAGTTGCATTGTCGAGTGACTCAAACTAAAATAATAATCCAGTATATATTTTTTTAACTCAGGAGAGATTCTTTTGCAGTATAATGGTGGCCTAGCTACTGATTCCTCTAAAAGTCTAAATTATGCCACTAAAGTAAGTAAGTATGTTTGTGGCATAGTTTGAAGAGTATGTTTGTGGCATAGTTTGAAGGAATGAACAGAGACCTTCCACTTCCCCCAACAAGAGAATCTCCCTTTAATAATTTTAGAGTGGTGTACAAGTCCCATTTCTTTTACTTGACAACAACCTAACAACCCAAGTCTTTCTCGAGTATGCTTGACCTTGACAACACAATGTTAAGTGCTCTGAGGGGTACAAGTTTTTTTTTTTTCTTGTTTCCAGTTTTTTTTTTTTTCTTGCAATCCGGCTTACAACCAACTAACCTTAACTATAGTAACCATTTACAAACATACATCCAGTCGACACATACAGTATACATTCCCTCACCAATATTTTAATCATGACTACTGAACTAAATTTAACCGCAATATTATACCTTGGTTTCTGTGAGTTGTATACGTACAGTTCACTAGTACACTATAAAACTATTGATATATATATACTTTATAGGGTAATCTAATTGACAACAACACTTACCTGGGGATTCCTAAGAAAGGTTCTGTTGTATCCAATTTGAACACAGTAAGGTGAGAGCGAAAGGACACTACACACAAACTTTCACTGACCAGACAGGAGAAATAGCCCTCCACGTTCAGACTCCAGTAGGTGACTGGTGTGGTGCCGAGCTGTGAGTATGTGTGTGTGTGTGTATGTGTGTGTGGTGCCGTGACTGCCTTGCCCGTGTTGCTGCTGCTGGTGGAGTGGCGGCAGTGTTGCCAAGTTCGCTGCAATCTGACGTGGAACATTTTCCTTACCCAGATGACTAAAATTCTCTGCTTTATATCAGTCAAAATAGTCACACAATGTTGTATTAAGATATAAATGAGAATGTTACCCCACAAGTGAATTGAACGTAAGGCTAAAAAATTATGAGACAAAGGAACACACACAGGCCACTTTTCAGTGACCGGTGGCTGCCACTTTTTGGTGGTGGGATGTTGAACGCCAAACACTCGGGCCACATTATTTGTAGCAACCACAGGACATTTTCCATCATGGATATCGGTGTGAGCAGTGTAGGTTCTTAGCACAACACTGTATAGCTATTCACATGATAAGATGTCCAAACATAGTATTATCAATGTCCGGAATCTCTGATTAGTAGGCTAAATTGTGTCATGATCTGGATGTGAATGGTGTTACTGCTGCATTTGTCGAGATGACATACACATTTAATTAAACAGCTTCCAAAGAATGGCACGCTAGAGTATGTTACATACACCATTTATTTTTTATTTTTTTTTCCATTTCCTGACTGTACTTTATATTTATGTCTTGAAGGGCCTATGATAATGTCGAGAAAGTAGTGGCTACTCATTCCTGTGTGTGAGTATGTGTATATGTGTGATGAGTAGGCTACACTAAGCCCAACATTATCGTTCCGTAGTGACTCGGGTGTAGGCTAGTGCTAAAAAACAAACAAAGGGCCTGATAAAAATCTTGTCTCCCATCAAATGTGGTAAATGTCAAGCAAGGCAATACTGTTTCTATCTGCACTTTTTTTTTTTTTTTTAATCTTTTTATTTCGTTTGTTATCTTCCAGTTTAGAATCATAAGCATTACTCCGCCGCCGAGCCACACCCACCTACCCCTACCTGGAAATCACACCTTACCACATAGAACTATAATCTTGGATCTTTAATTCCACTAATTGGTCTTTCATCAGTTTTGAGTTGAGCTCCTTATATACTAGTCGATACATATATAGTCTAGTGGGTTCTTGAAGTCTGTAAGTATCAGCAGGTTGTTTTGTGAGGATCTGGTAGCTCTATTCCTGTATTCTTCCCAGGATAACAAAAAACCCACAACAAAATTATACATTTAATTTGTACAGGTTACAAATCATTAATACCACACAATCCCCTATGATAGGGAAATAACCCAAAATACTGTATACTGACAATATCACTGTAGAAGGTTGAGAGTGAATCGTCCAGTAGATGGGGTGAGAATGAATCGTCCAGTGTGGATGCATGGTTGAGAGTGAATCGTCCAGTAGATGGGTGAAAGTGAATCCTCCTGTAGATGGTTGAGAGTGAATCGTCCCAGTAGATGGGTGAGAGTGAATCGTCCAGTAGATGGGTGAGAGTGAATCGTCCCAGTGGATGGGGTGAGAGTGAATCCTCCTGTAGATGGTTGAGAGTGAATTGTCCAGTAGATGGTTGAGAGTGAATCGTCCAGTAGAATGGGGTGAGAGTTAATCGTCAGTAGATGGTTGAGAGTGGAATCGTCCAGTAGATGGGGTGAGAGTTAATCGTCCAGTAGATGGTGTTGAGAGTGAATCGTCCAGTAGATGGGTGAGAGTGGAATCGTCCAGTAGATGGGTGAGAGTGAATCGTCCAGTAGATGGGGTGAGAGTGAATCGTCCAGTAGATTGGTTGAGAGTGAATCGTCCAGTAGATGGGTGAGAGTGAATCGTCCAGTAGATGGGTGAGAGTGAATCGTCCAGTAGATGGGTGAGAGTGAATCGTCCCAGTAGATGGGTGAGAGGGGAATCCTCCTGTAGATAAGTGAGAGGGGAATGCCTCCTGTAGATAAGTGAGAGGGAATCCTCCTGTAGATGGGTGAGAGGGAATCCTCCTGTAGATGGGTGAGAGGGAATCCTCCTGTAGATAAGTGAGAGGGAATCCTCCTGTAGATAAGTGAGAGGGAATCCTCCTGTAGATGGGTGAGAGGGAATCCTCCTGTAGATAAGTGAGAGGGAATCCTCCTGTATGATAAGTGAGAGGGAATCCTCCTGTAGATAAGTGAGAGGGAATCTTCCTGAAGATGGTCGGGGTGTGTAGTAATATCCCTCCTTGGTCGGGGTTCCGAATATAGTCGAAGTGGGACTCGGTCCTCAGGCAACCATCCAGCCTTCACATAGGGAAACAAGTAACACACAAAGACGACGCTTCTCCAGCCCGGCCCTTGGTTGGAAGAAGGTCCTAACAACACCAAATATAATAAATAAAAGAAACAAAATAAATATCTCACAACACTGTAACAATATGGCACTGAATAACTTGGTCCTTAAGTAGGAGCTCACCTCTAAGGGACAGATGGTAGTATGGTACCCGACTGACCAGCTCCGTATCTCTACCTTCTGACAACACCTTTGACCAACTAAGGACGTGGAGGCAACACTACTGCCCTCTACCCAAACTCTGGGAACTAAGTTTCGAATCCCACCAGAGTCCCGAACCAGAGAACAACACATTTACCAAATTGTCAAATGGTTTCCCTTACAAAGTCAAAGCCTGAATGTTTTATAATATTCTCTCTCTCTCTCTCTCTCTCTCTCTCTCTCTCTCCTCTCTCACCTTTTTTCTGGCGCTATATGACCTCGCTGTTGCGGGCGCCTAATACCAATCAATCAATCAATCTCTCTCTCTCTCTCTCTCTCTCTCTCTCGTCTCTCTATCTCTCTCGTCTCGTCTCGTCCTCTCTCTCTCTCTCTCTCTCTCCAGACAGTTCTTGGATGTAAAAACTTGCAGAATGTTGTACTGTACAGTGTTCTCTCTCTCTCTCTTCTCTCTCTCTCTCTCTTCTCTCTCTCTCTCTCTCTCTGAACCCCACCCAAACCGTAAGTGAATATTACAAGGCGCTCTATTTTTTTTCTGTTTTCTTTTTGTACGAACAGTATTGGCTTGGTTGTTACTTCCATCAAATTCTCGGTAAAAACTATCGGGCAAGTCTTTCTTTCTTAGTGTAATAACTTTGTGAATATGCTAGAGTAACCTTAGCCTGTGTGTGTGTGTGTAAGTGTGTGTGTTTGTGCATGTGTGTGAGACTATTAGATGTGTGTGTATCTAGTCTGTGAGAGAGAGAGAGAGAGAGAGAGAGAGGAGAGAGAGAGAGAGAGAGAGAGAGAGAGAGAAAGAGAGACTAGGAGATATGTGGGTGTCTAGTCAGTATGAGTGTGTGTGTGTGTGTGTACATAAAATGCTCGACCATTCAATGCACATGCGCACCCACAACACAAAACTGCAATAAATATCGAAGGCTGAATCTGGAAGCATCATTTCTCTCCTCCTACCCTCCTTCCTCCACTCCAAACTAACTCTCAGGCTGGTTCCGTCTATTCTCCCTCCCTTCCTTCACTCCGAGATCTAGTATATGGTTTTTATATCATATTCTAATCCCTGCTATAATACTCTCTACTCCACTCACACACCAGGCCCCAGGGACAGCAATTAAGCAACATGAAAATTGGGACTCTGCTGCCCATCTTCATCCTAGGTAGGGCTGCGTTGTTGTGTTTTCTATTTTATTCTTAAGGACCCTGCATGTGATCGTGTATGAGACTTGGTGGATTTTTGATTCCTCCTGACTATGCCACGAAAACAAGGCCTCCTTCCATATACTGTAGGTGGTGTTTCGTGGCAATGTTTGAAGGACTCATTAACCTCCAATTTTCTGACTACATCACAGGGTCCCTTAACTGCAATTATTTTCTGTTTAGATCTTCATATCTAGCCCGAATGTTACAGAAAGAAGTCTTGTAATGAATAGAATTGCCTCTATGTCATTATTTTCACTCATTAATTAAGGGGATATTCTTTTGTTGGTGAATTGGAAGGTCTCTGATATCCTCCAATCTATGCCAGAAAA
>JAWQEG010001444.1:0-165000 GCA_033782935.1 Petrolisthes cinctipes | reverse complement strand
GTGACTGGTGGCCAAGACAGGGAGGCAGTCGTGTAGTGAGTGGAGTGTTGATGTTGGTGGCTGTGGTGGTGGGCTCCCTCTACCGCGGCTCCATCACTGCTTTCCTCGCTATACCCTCCAGGTGTGTTGATATATAAAGGGTAGTAGGCTACACCACCTTCTACACAATATATTTCCTTCTTTATAATAATTATATGTGTGCGCGCGTACAGTACGAGTAGCTTGTTCTGTATATCAACGCTCCATCAGAATATAAAATGTCTTCAGTCTCTCCTTCCCAGTACAATTCTAATACAATGTTCTGTCACGCCCCGACTTATTAAGACAAAAATTACTTGGTCAGGTCGTCGCCCATCAACTCCCTGGAAGAATTACTGGAGAGCCGCCTCGTCCCCGCCATCAGGAGACTCAGCAGCCCTTACAGTTTCTTCCTCGTGAGTGCCCATTCTAACCCAGTACGTACAGCTTCTTCCTCGTGAGTACCCATCCTAACCCAGTACGTACAGTTTCTTCCTCGTGAGTACCCATCCTAACCCAATACGTACAGTTTCTTCCTCGTGAGTACCCATCCTAACCCAGTACGTACAGCTTTTTCCTCGAGAGTACCCATCCTAAACCAATACGCACAGCTTCTTCCTCGTGAGTACCCATCCTCACCCTTTACAGCCATAGTAAAATAACAGAGTTTGAGTTAGGGTTAGAGTTGCTTTTACCATGCTTACAGCCTCTTCCTCGTGAGTACCCTTGATCCTAACCCAATACAGCTTCTTCCTTGCGAGTACCCATCCTGACTCCTTACGGCCATGCGTGGTAAAATACCAGGAAGTTAGTGTTAGAGTTAGAATGATTTTACCATGTTTACAGCCTCTTCCTCGTGAATAACCATCCTGACATACTGGAATGAGCGTTTTGTTAAGCATTTCTCAACATCAGTGTACGTAATCTGTCTGTATCTCTCCCTCAGACGGAAAACTCTGGTGAGATTGGTGAGCGTGTACGAGAGATAATGGTGGTGTTCAGTGGGACGCAGATGTCACAGTGGAGCTTCATCAACCAGGTGGCAGAGGGAACTTTTGGCTTCATTGGTAAACTGACAAACAAAGTTTTCTTTCCCTCGGATCCTATATAGTTGTTTTTTTTTTTTTTTTAAATTAACGATGTGGCACTTTTATTAATCATTGGCCACTTGTGCCAGACACCTACCCACAAAATTGGTAACAGTGTCTGCCCGCCGTTTTTTGCCTCTCGTGTGGAAGGGGCTTAAGGGACCATTATTATCAAATGAACTCACTCTGTCAAATCTTAATGAACAATACCATAGCATTAGGAATGTTTTGAGAACTAAGAAAGCTTGTAAGAATTATTCTCGAGTACTAGTCATCAGTCTCTTGCATCCTTCTCCATTTTAGCCTATCAGCTGTCGGCTTATTCTAATTTCCCTCAGCAGAGATGAATGTCTAATGCTTATGAGATTGAGCCAACCCAACCATTCCAGACACTGCAAGCTCTGCCATTGGAAGGTCTGGCCAGTATGAGAAATTGGGTCAGCCGTGTCTCTTCCATATTGGACGCAATCCTGTGAGGATGGACTTGGATGCCTTCGCTTACCCGAAGAATAGTCCCATCAAGTACCAGTTTGATGAAGTGTGAGGACTGTATGTTGCTCTTTGTACATTAACTTTTGGATAGTGTTTATTTATTATTTTTTTGTGTCATATGATAATAATAAAGTGGGGAGGCAAGGAGTATGGGATAAGTCTTGGACATGTCCATCTGAGGTAGAGTTGGCAGAATACTCTCTGGGAAAGCAGGCACAGTGAGGAGAAAAGGCTTGGAGGAGGAAAGAAAGATGGCCCCAGATCATCCCTAGGTTATACAAGAGCAAGAGTGATTTGAAAAATGTGAAAATTAATTAATTAAACTATTTCTGATAACTTGGAACAATTTTCAGATGATCAGGCCATCGTATTATTGTTTGAAGTAAAAAGTGCACCTACTTTATACATAATTAGCAACTGTCTTAACTGTCTCAGATTTTGTAATGGTAAAGTGGCAATCAACACAGAGGAAGGGAGGTGGATATAGGGAACTGGAGGAGAGTATTAATGTAAACGAGTGTACTGTATTGTTTAGGATGCAGTGGCTGAGGAGTTACGGGATCATCGAGTACATCAAGGGTCAATACTACTCCCAGGATTGTAGTACTCGTCTCACCTCTGATGGTCCAGCTGATATCAGTCTCATCCAGGTGTGTGCTGTGCCATCTTTGGTTTGCTCTTTGATCACTAATATTACTTTTGTCTTACCTAGATTTTTTGTCCTTGTTGTGTCACCCCTTCACTTGTTCTCTCATCTCTTGCCTTGTTCTGTCATCCATTGTCTTGTTCTCTCATCCTTGGCCTTACTTAGCACATCATCCTAAAATAGGCTCCTCCCCTTGCAGTGTTTTCCTCTACTGTGAATGATGTTACCCTTCATATAACTCTGGCTGTCTCCCACATTGCAGGCTCAGGGAGCCTTCTACGTGCTGGGTGTGGGTTTGGTGGCGGCCGTAACAGCCTTCATCCTCGAGTTAACATTACACTATTGCTGTTTTTCCTCACAAAAATCTATCTAACTGCCTTTCGTCCTGTGTCATCACTGAAGGGAATACATAACCTTGAAGACAGTACCACAAATCCACTATGAACTTGTCATTCTTAGCTTGAGGAGTGTGAAGCACCAGTTTCCTACTTCTCTGTTTCACATATCTGTATCAACATTTGTTCACTCATGATAGGTAATGAGGAGTGACAACTCATGAGTGATGTGTAAAAGACTGGAGCAAACTGGATCTAGGTAATAATACAGTAACAGAAAGTAATACTGTACAGTATTAACTTACTGTTATTTAAGTCCTGTAATGAACATGAGTTTCATTTCCTTCTTCCCTTCAGTGATTCTTATCCATTGTTCAATCTATTGATTGTGTATGCTGTAACTGAGGTAAAAAGGAAGCCATATGATTACATAGATAATAATATTATTAACAATGTACATATTCAAGATCACTTGAGTGGAGTCAAATGCCAAACAACCTTACGTTTGTAACTGTACAAAGGACATTAAAACTGTGTACATACTGATAACATCTGTGTCCCTTGCTCCAGTATTACTCCACTCATGGAGGCTGGCCATTTAAGGGAAGGGAGACCAACCCTGTCCCAGTGGTGGCAATATATGGGAAAAACTTGTAGGGTACTTCACAGAGCCTCAAACCCAGGCTAGAGAGCCAAGTGTGTGACTCCATTCAAGTGCCCTAACCCAGCAGACCTCCAAGTATGTATACAAACTCTAATAATTTGCCTAACTGAGGTAGAAGAAATAATAAATGCCTGAAATTATACTATATCAGTACTTTTCAAAACTACTGTACAGTCGGCGGCAGAAGTCTTGTCGCCTCACCTGCTTCAATGAGACACACAGAATTCCTTTGACTCGATAAATACACACGTTTTTTACACCTAATAATCTCGAGCGTATCAACATTGCGTGCCTCGGTGAAGCAAGTGAGACGACAGGACTTTTGCCGCCGACTGTACAACAAAGAAGTACTGTTAAAAAAAAGTGGTTTGTTAGAAAGTTCACATCCTTGCATGAAAAAAAGAAGAAAGGAAAGAAGATTTAGCAACAGCCTATTGGGCATGGGTCATCATAAGGCGGGACACACAAAATAATCAGTCTCAATATACTCTTAATAGTAATCCACAATATTACCATATGGTACCATGTTCCCTGTGTGCCATTTCATCTGGCTGGACACTGTACATAAGTGTTCCTATATAGTAAGTCAAGCTTATCTAAGATACTAAAATAATATTGCAACTGTGTATAAAATATAATTACCTAAATATCTTTCACTAGATATTGCAATGTCATATTATAATTCAGTTAAACAAGAAGAAAAAAGTTTTTCTGCTTCAGCCCATGAGGAAAAAATTACCTCTGACTCTCAGCATGATAATAATATAATACAGCTATATACAGTACAGCAATCCTCCAGTATAACCTATCTTTACAACTCTAATATGGGCTGAATTACCATACTGTATACCACAACTTAAATACTTCAAATATCTATAAATAATATTAATATTAGATATTGTAATAATACAGATGGCATTTTAAATTATGTGATGCTTGAAAGGCTCATCTTCTCTTAAAAGGTTTAAAGGTCCGCCAATGAGTGGCAGTCAATGGGACAGAGTGTAGCACACACTGTGTGTATGAAACACAACTATAGCACGCATCACAAGGATGAGTGGCCCAAAGACCTCTCCACCCACGTGAGACCCGAGTCAGCCTCGGCTATGGCTGCGTAAGCAGGAAGACCTCAGACAGCTGACTCAAACCCCCCACCCCTTGCTCACAGGGGTGGTAACCTCTGGCATCAGTGAAAGATTTTTATCGTGTCCCGAGCAAGGATCGAACGCTGGGCCGCAGGATTGCAGCCGCAGACTCTAGCACTGTGCTAGCCAGAAGCTAAAATATATTTGATAAAAACTGCATTAAAAATTATCAGTAACTTGGTACAGTACCGTAGTTTTAAACAGGGGAATGATGTGGGATTGTCTGAATCCAGAGTATGAGCCTGAGAATGCCAAAAGTTTTCTTTTTTGGAGAAATTTGAAGTGAATAAGTGAAAGTAGTGAGGTGTGCAAATGTGGGCTACCTGCACTTTACATTCGGCAACAAAGGTGTTGGAACTCCCCTTTAGATAATTACAGCTAACTTCAATGTAAAGGTGGTTCCAATACCCTTTTTGCCGACTGTACATCATGAAAGATTGAACATCACACTGGAAATCTATTTAGGCCTAACCTTCGTACATTCTTCTCGGTGTCTCAGCCAGTCCTTGCCCTGTGGCGATTAAGAGAGAAAGAAGAAAAAACATGGTCAATAATTTTAACACACAGTGGGACATCTTAAGTATCATGTAAAATGTCCCTGTTTCTTCTGTGTTGTATTAAGCTACTCATATACTGTACAGGTACTAGAATGCTATTTCTGTAAAGGGGTACTTGTAATGTGTATCTGTGAATGGACAGGTAGTTTTACTTTCATACATATACAGGGTGATTTAGGATGTCTAATACATCATCATAAAGTTGTATAGGTGGCTGACACAGGTAGGTACAACGAGACTGGGATTGTGTATGACCAAATGAGATAAATGCAATGAATAAATAGTTATAGAACTTTAAGTAGGTTTCACTTCATAATCACTCCCACTGAAGCATCTTAAATAGCTTGTAAGCTATGCAGAATCTGACATTTAACCATAAAGTTATTGCAGTTTAGAATTATCCATGGCTTTCATCCTTCTATGTAATGTACTGATAAACTATATAGATACAAGTGATAGATTATAGAAGTATGAGATAAAAGGTAAATTAGTGACAGGAATGTTACAGTGCCCTGACTATTGCCATGTCTTGGTAAGAGTACTAGTCTGGGTTCAGTGAGGTATTGTATTTTTGTTTCTATATTGAGGAAGATGAGGACCAAAGGCAAGAAGCACACCTAATGTCCTCAACCTGTGAAATAAAAAAGAGGAAGAAGTCCAAAATCATGTCCAATTTTGTTTAAGATGCCTAGACATACTGAACTGTAAGACACAGTAAGGTGGAAAGATGGATGATGGCAGAGTGCTTCAGAAATGACCAGTTGTAATATATGAAAGAATACTGGTTATCTCATAGAAGAGAGGTGAGACTTAATAGCTTGGTAAAGTGTTGCATGCATGCTCTCCTGAGGGAAGGAACACAAACACTGAGAGTTCAGAAAAGCAATGTCCATTATAGCAGTCATTATACATTAGGTTCATTTCAAGGTATACTTTAAATCAATAATATGACATTAAAGCTGTTTAAATTAAAAAGTAGAAAGTACCCACCTGACAGTCACGACTGCAGTAAACGATGCCACTACAACATGTGTACTCTCCCGCTGAACCACAGATGAAGCATGAACACGACTCCTTCAACAACACAAGAAAAGAGTACATGAAATTCCAGTATGGTATGTAAAGTACAGTACAGAATATGGATTAGTAAAGTGTTTCTACAAATCTTTACTGTGTCCAAGACAACCTACAACAGAACTGGGAAGGTAGGGCAGTAGTCAACAAATTTGTACATTTTCTGTTATGTAATAAAATATGGTACACTGAATGATGAAAATTTTTGCATTACGTTCCTTTCTAGAAGCTACTGTATATAAGCTTCAATTATCAGGTAAGTCACTTCTCCCATATTATTTTTTCTGATCAAGGAATTATTCTAGGTCATCAGGGATTGACTATAGTCCAACTGCGCTATTTAGGCAGTTTTTGGGCGGGGACTAAGATATGTGGTATTGCCACATTTGAAAATAATTAAGATACGCCTTTGTGGTATTTGTAAAAGGCATCACAAAGGAGATAGTTGTATTAGTGCAATTTGAATGTAAGAAATATATACAGTAACATGAAAGAACACTAAATATATAAAACATTAATCTCATACAAGTAAAGAGGAAACGTGGCAAGCTTGCATTGACAGAGTTGGCGCGATAGACAAAAGACAAAGAATACACGTGTTGATGTGTCAGTCTGTCCGAATGGGCGAATAATTCATATATTTATATCCTTTTGAAGGTCGTATTTATGTGAACGGATATATTATCACGAAAGCAATTTCTGAACCTTATTGAACATGAATATCGTCTTTAGTATTTGTAGTTTTTCCGTTATTTACATTCATTAGTTATGGTTTCATGGTACAAGCCACTGTATAACACCTTATAACAGGAATTATCATAAATTCTGTATTACAAAGTTCTAAATCAGCAGGGAGAAATGGAAGTTAATTTACCAAATTTATTTCACTCGGAGAGAAAGCGAGAGCAGGGGAGAGATGACTGGGAAAGGGGGGGGGAGGTCACAGGTGTGTGCTTGAAAACATGGCAACGCTTGAGGTCTCAGGCGATCTGGACGCTCCGCCCAAAAACTGCCTTTTAAGAGCAGTACCACTATAGTTTTTTCAGTTTTTTTGTGAAAATAAAGAATTATTGAGCAATTATGTCTGTGACGATTTCGTCATGTTAGGAACAGCTCCGGACAGACCAAGCGACAACACCCCATCCATCAGCGACTAGGTTTGGGCCTCGTCAGATCTAGCAACAGTGCAGGTGGAGGGAGGGGGGATGTTAATGGGAGAGGAGGAGAGAAATGTGGGCTGGGCTATATAGGAGGTAATGTGTGCAGCAATCTGACTGGTGGGAGGGAGGGAAACGAATGATCAGGTAGAGAAGACATGTGTCAGGAGGAATGAATGAAGCATACACTGTGAACGGTGTTGAATCAGCAATAGTTTAAAGAAGTGCATACTGCATTAACGTAGGTGGATATAGGAGAGAAAAGTGTGATGATTTGAGGCGAGGGTGAGGGGGAAGAGGGTAAGACAAATGAAGGTGATTAGTTGAAGAGTAATAACAAACAAATATTAATTAGAATATATGTAACATTTTATCCTTTAAATAAAGGCACTGTCTTTAGCTCACCACCGCAGCGGGATAGACTACTGATTATTATCCTTTGGATATTAGACAACAAATAAAGGTGTTTGCCGACCTTTCGGACACGAACCTTTCCGCTTTCTCTCTGCAGCTATCCCTGTACAGTATTCCTTTTATCCTTCATGCTTGCCCCGTAATTGCCTGTAATGGTGCCTTCCATAATATGAAACAGTACTTACCTATGAAGCCCAAAAAGTGGGGCTTCAAGTTCTTTGTACTGGCAGACAGTGGGGGACCGATTCATGATTTTATTCCTTACACAGGGCCAATTCAAGCAGTAAATAAAGAAGGTATTCCAGACCTAGGTGCATCATCAAACATTGTTTTGCACTTGGCCAAGACTATACCAAGTAACAGGAATCACTGTTTATATTTTGACAATTGGTTTACTGTTGTGCCACTTGTAAAACATCTGGTTGAAAGAAGTATCTGGTGCTGTGGTACAGTTAGGTCAAGTAGGGTTCCTGGGCTAAACTTTGCATCAGATGCAGATATGAAGAAGAAAGGTAGAGGCACAATTGAGGAATGGAAGTCATCTGGTGAAAGCAGTGAGCTAACAGCAGTCAAATGGTTTGATAGTAAAGGTGTGACCTTGCTCTCAACCTTTGCTGGGAGCCAACCAATTCATACTGTAAAACGGTATGACAGAACTCTAAAGAAAGTCGTAGAGATCCCACAGCCAAATATAGTGAAATTGTATAACACCAACATGGGCGGTGTTGATCTGGCTGATTGTCTTTTATCTTTATACAGAATACCAGTTCAGTCAAAAAAGTATTATCACAGACTTATCTTCCACATGATTGACATGACTGTCAATCAGGCTTGGCTGTTATACTGAAGAGACTATGAGGCCAAAAGAATTCCATAGGAGAAAAGGCATGCCCTACTGTCCTTCAGGAAGGCTGTGTCTGAGTCACTTATCAGGACGAGAAAGAATGTGTCTAAGAGAGGTCGCCCATCTACAAGTGAGAGTACAGCTGATCCACCAAAGAAAAGACGTCAGCATATGAGTCAAGTCAGACCACAGATGGATCTGAGGATTGATTTGGTCACTTCCCAGAAGTGAAAAATCCTCGTTTGTATTTTGCAAGCGACTTGGATGTAAAGGTCGCACAAATATTCGGTGCATCAAATGCAATATCAACCTGTGCCTGAATGAAAAAAACAACTGTTTCCTGCAGTTTCATAACTAAGACGATATGAATTTGGTCCTGATGTAGAAACTGAATATAAATACAGTATGGAATTTCCTTGCCTGTACAATATTGTTATGGTTGATACAGTACTTTTTTGTTACTTCTTCACTATAAGGTATTTATTTGTCATCATAATTTTGTTTTGCAATTCAACATGCAATATTATCAAATAAGAAGATATATAAATTTATTTTGTCATACTTATAATAATACAGGAGAGAATTTCCTTCCCTGTACATGTTATGGTTGATACAGTACTTCTTGGTACTTCTTCACTATACTGTAAGGTATTTATTTGTTTATCATCATTATTTTGTTTTGCAATTCAACATGCAATATTATTAAATAAAAAGGTATATATATTTATTTTGTCATACTAGTATTCATTACAGGAAGAGCTGTACTGTACTGTACCACACCTGTAATAAATCTACATATATACTGCTTTGACCAACATGATGTTTTCGTCACATGATTGTATTATTGTATTAATTGTAGCAATTGCTACAAAAAGTTATGGGACTTTTGTTAGGTCCAAAGGAGTCCAAAATCCCAATGAATAATTTTTGAGGCAATGGAAAGTATACTTTGTCTACAATAGGGTTAATTCTTACCAAACTGAATCCAGGACTGTCTGGAAGGACCTCTTCCTGTCTTATTTCAGTGCCTTCTAGAGGTTGGTGAGGTGACAGCTGTGGTAGAGAATTACTTCCCTGAATGGCTGTTCTTACAGGCTGGATTGCCTGTGGCAGCTTGGGCTGGATTTGAGAGGCTTGAGGTGTGGGGTGAACAGGTCGGGCTATGGAGTGGCCAGGCTGGGGTTGGCAGGGAGTGGCACTGACCAAGAGGTGTGACTGGTGGCTATGCACAGGTGTACTGGATGCTGTAATGGAGCCCACTGCATGGGCCTGTTGGCCTATGTTGTCTGCAAATGGCAACAGCAAATACATATGTCTCCATAGTCTGTGTTTCTTCTGGATGATGATATGTTTATAGCTGATTGTATAGGCTAGCCAGATTTGCCTGAAGCTCACCACCCAAGGGTTAAGAGCTAAACATGAGTAAATCAGAAGCAAAGTAAAACCTCCGTTTAAGATATTTTTCGGATGTCTGCTATTAAGTAGAAAATTCAGACTATAGATTATGGTATTATGAAATGGCTGATGTGTTCTGGCAAAAAGTTAAACTCTTGTATACTTTTTTTATACATAAGTGACAAAGGCTTTTTGTAGGTACAGTTGTCGACGAATGGATCGAGGACAAGCAGCTCAGAGACATGGTGGTAAGATGCCTTCCACACTTGGTAACACTGTCTCTCATCTATAGATCTTTTTCATAGGGTTTACTCGTCTGGTAGATCGAAACAGGTCTGGGGATTTTGTTGGCACAAGAGTGCTCAAAGATTTATTGGTGGTTTGTTGCCATATTAGGTTTGAATTTTGGCATGTATTTAAATAATTTAATGTGAATATCATGTCATGATATGATATACTGAAGAGAGAGAACGTAAGACCACAAATAAACCCGATATATTTTGATCATATTTCTGTTTGCATTGTGAAACGTGCTATTCAGAGTTGAAGGAGCTTAGATGGAAATCTTGCGATCAAATGGAATTTAATGGGATTTGATTAGTTCATGAACCCGTGAAACAAATGTGGTTTATGACTTTGCAGATAAATTGGCAGTGCCATTGTTTTTACCTCGACATATCTCCAAATTCGTTTCGATCCGCCAGACGAATAATCCCCATGATAAAGAATCATAATATGAACGACAGTGTTGCCAAGTGCGAAAGGCTTACTACCCCCACATTTCTAAGCTACTTGTCCTCGAACCATTCATCGGCAACTGTACCTATGTTTATTGGAGTTTCAGGTCTGCACTTTCTTACATGTATTGACAATCAAGTAAAGTTGTAACTGTTTCAGTTCCATTAGTAACACATTTTCCAAGCAAGAAATATGACCTCTGCCAACAGAGGTAGAGAGGTTATGGTTTTGATTCAGTTTGTTTGACAGTACAGTTTCTTCAAATCTTATGAACTAATTTTCCTGAAATCTAGTGGGCAGATGGGAGATGCATATTGGAAAAAGTAAGTAGAGTCAGAAGGCACTCGAAAGAGCGCAGGTGGAGGCATGAATGCAAAAGTACCCAATAGTTATTAAGAATGACGGTGAAATGTGGATGACTATATCAGTAGACTTTCACAGGTTTTTGAAAGTGCAGTTCTTTTGGGAAAGGGGATGCTCAGTCATCTAGTTTTAGCAAGTGATAATACTGCATGTAGAATACAATCAGAAACAAAAGATTTATCAACAGCAATCAAAGGTCACACTGCATTTGCTTACTTGTTCTGTACTACTTGTCTGGTTTTACCAGTCTACTGCCTGTCTACTGCCCGTATAAGCTACATTTAGGTTTGCTAGAGGAAACCGAGGCATTTCACAGAGAAGTATGTGGGTAGAGAGTGATCCAAGAGAAAATATTTATATCAATGAAGAGTTAAGTAAGAGGTGTGTAATGTCACCTTGGATGTTCAATGAGTACAAGGATGGTGGTTCCATGAGGGAGATAAAGGCCTGAGGACAAGGCTGAAGATGAATGGAGTCGACTGGTCTCTGCTGACAAACTTTTTTGTAGATGACATTGTGTTGCTTGTAGTGAGTAAAAAGTATCTGCTGAGGATAGTGGATGAGGTCCATAGTTCATACATGTATGACACGGAAACAAAATGCAACCGATACAGCCTTCTCAAGAAACACTACCGTTTTGAATTTCAATGTAAACAATAATTAATGGCAATACACTGTAGGCCATCTAAAGCAGACTTTCTATTTACTTACCCACTCACCTTTTAACTTGACTACACAAAATATTAACTCTACCCCACTCAAATAATTTTTCTTTAGCTTTATAGGATTAACGTCCATACAGAACGACCAGTGAAATTCTTATCACCCATTCTACAGTAAAACAAACATAATCTAATACTCCTATTATTCACTCCCATCAAACATACTGTTCCCAGACTCTATCCTTACTTACTTGGTTTTGTGGAATTCCTCTGCTGTGATTTAGCTTTCTGTGTGACAGCACTCATACTGCGCTCAATACAACTTTGCTGTGGCTGCATTAATGGTGTATTTTGATTGAAGGGTTGTCCACTATTTTCCTGTTGATCTTGAGTACGTGGTTGAGGACCATTCTTCAGGAGGTGCTGGAGTACTGATTGCTGCTGTGGCTGCTGTTGTTGTTGTTGTTGTGGAATAAACAGTGGTTGTGGACATGTAACCAGCTGTTGCACAGGCTGCTGTTGCTGATGCTGAACATAGTGTTGTGAGGTCATCAGTGGTGTTTGTTGCTGGAGGTTGTGTGTTTGTATTTGTGGCTGCTGCGTATGTACCTGCTGTGCTTGCTGGAGGTTTGGTTGATTTATGATCACATGTTGTTCTTGTACTTGAGGCTTTGGTTGCATTATATAAAATTGGGGATGCTGTTGCTGTTGCTGACCTTTAGAAATAAAAAGCAAATTGCCACTGCTGATATTGTTACTCATCGCTGGCAAATTCTGTCTGCTTTGTATTTGAAAATGCTCTGCGTAGGACGGGGGTGGCTTGCCTGTTGGCAGAGGCATTCTGTTTGACACCACCACATTGGGAGGTGCAATATTCTTTGAATAATACGGGGTGATTGGGTCGTTGTTATGTTGTACAGGGCCAACAGCTGTGTTAGACCTGAAACATACAGAATATTTTCTCTCAACAAAATAATTTACTACTGTACAGTCGGCAAAAAAAGTTGCGTTACCATCCTTTCAACAGTGTGAAGTAATGTTGGTAGGCCTGACTGGCGAGTCAGGTGTGAGGCGAGGGCCACCCAGGCCCACCCTCCATACCCCTCCCTCAGTGTCTCATGAGCAGGCAAGCAGGGATGACGTTCTTTCACCCAGTGCTATTTTTTCTGGGTATTTCACGGCTATTCTTGTTCTAAAATACTCAAACGCATTTCCTTATGTTTAATAATGAATACAGTAGTCCCTCCAATTTTGTGACAATTAGGGGGACACTTGGGGCCGCAAAATCCGAATTAGCAAAATTGGAACAATAAACCTTATGGGGAAAATTGAATATGATGAACATCTCATCGCCGATGGCTGATTTTTCGTGATTTTAGTCATTTTTTGCAATAATTAAAGTACTCCCCCAAAGTATGTATGAAGCAGGCGTGAGTGTAGTGAGTGAGGAGTGAGCGTAATGGTTGAGAAGTTCAGTTATCACCAATAATCCAGGAGTTTCTACTCATATAAATACATTTCCTTAGTTTAGATTAATTATTCTTTGTCACTTTCTCTTACAATCACTTTCACTTTTCACCATATCAAGTGTCTGTACCGGGATATGTGCAAAAAGTATGAAAAATGCCCGTTTTGAGAAGTTGTTCACTATAAAGGGGTTTGGCTTATTACGAATGTAACGAGGGAGCAGGAGGGTGAAAAGTTGTTCATTATAAAGATGTTGGCTTATCACGAGTGTATTAAGCTAGGGTGAGGGTGAAAAGTTGTTTACTATAAAGGGGTTAGGCTTATTACGAGTGTAAAAAGCGAGTGAGAGGGTCATATGTAGTGGGGTGGTTAGTTCAGTCATCACCAAAACTCATTGAAGGATGCCGCACGGCCTGATGTCACCACCTTACCACCTCTCCCCCCCTAAAACTAGTGCGGAAACCTCCACTTTCTTGCGGCCCGACCCGCAAAACTCGAACTATTTAGGAAAATTAGGATATTGTATTTTCCGCAGTATTTGGGGTCTCGGTCGCAAAATTGGCTTTGCACAAAATTGGAGCACGCAAAATTGGAGGGACTACTGTAGTTAAATAGTAAGAGTTCTTGAACACTCAAAATTTAATTTAAAATCAGCTAAACTTTTGATATAAAAAAGAAAGGGAATACGTTGTGCTAAGTTGTCACTGACACTATTGCCCATCGGGCCTGTGTGGGGCAGTCACTTGGCTCACGACTTCGGCGGAGTACCAACACTACCGCGCTTATCGATGTTAAAATTAACGTAGGGGTGGTAATGAAACTTTTTTTTGCCAACTGTACATACTATCAGTAAGCACCAATATTGTTTTAAGTAAAACTTTTCTTCTCATAATTACTTATCCACCTGTTAATAAATTTCAATGGCAGAGAGAAGGAATGAGGTAGTACATGGAAATCTTCTGAGTTTCATAACAAAGCCTAAATACATCACTTAAGAAAAACAACATGGAGACCTTACCTGGCTGGCTGTCTTGTTATTTCCTCTACTGGTTTAGTCTGCACTGAGGTGGTAACTGGCAATGATGACTTTGCCACCACTCTAAACTTCACTCCTTTATCCTTCTGTTAAGCAAGTTGGATTTTGAGTTATACATCTCTATTGCAACATTAGTAGGCAAACTGCTATGTAAATATAGTACACTCAACCCTCCATTATCATGCCTACTTGGTGTCGTTGTCAGTGCGCTATAACGAGATTGAACTTAATAACTTATGGGGAAAAATAAATTTGTTCCAAGCGCCCTACTTTTTGCTCCTACAAACCCAATGTCGCCCCTGCACTTGACCAAGGCACTCAAGAAGCCATCAAAATCTTCTTCGTCTGATGCCGAAAGTGCAAATGGGTCATCTGAATCTCCCATGGGGTCTGGGCGAGTGATGACTCCTTCGGGTCCAGGTTGAGGATCTTCCAAGTTGTCTGGCTGGGATTGACGATGTGCTAAATATTCTGATATTTTGCGTTGTTTGAAACTGTTGACATGGGCGTGATATTGGTTTTCATAACTGGAGATAGCTTGGGAAATAGCCATACAATGAGCCTTATTATTCCTCAAGTCATCCTGCTCAAGCAAATGGAGAAGCTGGCCTACCAACTCGACGATTCACTTGATGTCGGTCACAGATAATCCCTTCTCTGGTTGTTCACAGTCCTCCTCTTCCCCTGCACTTTCCTCTTTGTTAATTTGGTCCTCATAAAGAAGGTCTTCGGCTGTAGCATTTCTCTGATATCCTTAGCAGCTGTGTCATCAAAACCTGGAATATGCTGTGCCTCCACCACAGCTGCCGCCACCTCTGCCTCTACCGTCTGAGGTACACCAGGTACAGCTACCTGCCTGTCCTCAGGTAGACTCTCCAAAATATTTCTCACGCATGGTTGATTGTAGCGTAGGTAACATCATTCCAGCATGATACCAGTAGAAGGGTGAATCACTCCTTTAAGGCTGGTTCACACTGGCAAAATCTTGGCATCTGTTCTCTCTGATTTCGGGGAACAAAAGTCCGATTTCGGCGTTTTTTCCCAGGAAGGGATTCACACGGACAAGAGACCACAGATGCGGTGGCGCGGCATCTGTGTTTACAAACAAAGATGGACCGCCAAACACGTATGAGATGTGCTGCTCTCGCTTTTTCATTAATGCATGATATTCTATGTATCTGAAGTACCCATGATAATGAAAAACATATTTAGATTTCAAGATGAAATGGCATTTGCTCGCCTGAAGAATATTGAAAAGAATTTGAAGAATATTGAAAAGAATTTGAAGGTAAATCCATGATCATCTCATAATTCTACTGAAGGAATTGTGATTAATTTGTATAAAGTTTTATTACTTTGCATGAAGTTTGCGGATTAAATGAAGAATACACATTGCAATTTCGTTTTTCTTTTGTAAGGAAAGAATTTACGGGCAGTAGTGGATTTTGTAATGAAGATTACATGTTTAATTTGGTATTACTTGTAAATTAATTCCGTATGATCATAGAAAACGAGTCTTCCTGCAGTGCAGCTCTCTGATTAGTTCACAAGTTTGATTTCCCGCCAAACCCGGCAATCGGCCGCAATTCCGGCACAAAAAGACCGACATGTCGGTCTTTCCATCATGGCATAAAATTTCAAAAAAAGCTGCCGGAAACACCTCCCGGGAGCACTTTCTGGGAGAAAATGGCTAAGATTTTGCCAGTGTGAACCGGCCTTTATAGCCTTCCTACCCCGGATCTTGGCTGTGTTTATTGAAATAAATGTAAGGCTTGGCATGGTTTTCCAATAAAAATTGGTCTCATTCATGTTGAAGATTTGTTCTGGCGTATACTGGCCCTCCTTGATTACAGTTTTCAGAATTTCAGGATATTGTTTGGCTGCAGCACGGTCCCCACTGGCGGCTTCACATGATATTTTCACACTCTTGATCTTGTATCGGGCCATAAACTTATCAACCCAACCCTTTGATGCCATGAATAGTTGGGGCTGTGTTATCCCCCACTTTTCAGCCACACCAGTGTAAATTTTTCTGGCAATATTCATAACTTCTTTGGTGTTGACGGCCAAATTCCGAAGCGCTTGCTTGTCCAGGTACCTACTTAATATTTGCTCAGTTTTGAACAATATATGGTTAGGACTTTGCTTGGTATAAGACCCAGCAGAATTTGGTGCTAGTTTATGTGGTCTTTCTTTAGGTAGATCCCACATACGGTTGACTTATTACAGTAAACCCTCGCTATCTCGGCTCAATTGCAGGGAGACCCTTGTCGAGTTATCAAAAGATCCGAGATATCTGAGGGCTTAAATTTGATGCGTACGACTGTCTGCCTGCACACCCGCTCTCAAAACTACATGTGCTTTCACTTGCATCTCTGGTTCCCATACACAGCTGCACATACACAAAAATATGACAATTTCACAAAAAAATATATAAAACTGCAGAAATATATCTAATAATGTATATTAACATGAAATAAAGTGTATTTTATTCATCACAGAATAATTAGTCCTCTGGCACCTCATATTAATTTACAGTACAGCCGTGCTCCCCCCAAGTAGACAGGGGTTATGTATCAAGCAGGCGCCATGTACTTTGAAATCATATAATTGGAACTGATAAATAAAGGGTGAAAAATAGGTTCGGTACTGGCGCTTCCAAAACTAACCCCTTCTTGACCAATATAAAAATTCTCTCTCTAGTGACTAAAAATAATTCTAAACTTGAGCAAAAAGTATGGAAAATATGTTTTGAAAGGTTGTTCATTCTAAAAGGGTAGGCCTAATAGCGTGAGTGAGGGTGATGGTTGGCAAGTTCAGTTTTCACCAATAATTCATGAATTTCTACTCGTACAAATAGCTTTCCTCAGTTTATATTAATTATTCTCTGTCATTCTCTCTTACAATCACTTGCACTTTTATCAAATGTCTGTACTGGGATATGTGCTAAAAGTATGAAAAATGTCCGTTTTGAAAAGTTGTTCACTTGCTTATCGCGAATGTATCAAGCGAGCTTGAGGGTGATAGTGGGGTGGTAAATTCAGTTATCACCAAAACTCATTGAATTTTCTTTCATGCACAAACATTCTTTAGTTTCTATTAATTAATTTTGGTAATTTTCTCTTAAAATCACTTCCACTGAATATCAATTTGCATATAGGTACGCCTACTTTTGAAGTACAGTATACTTTTGGTATTTTGGTCTCAATTGATTTCTCCGCCTACATGGAAATCGTTTAGTTAATGACCGCCTACTTGGGAGAAGCACTGTACTGTAGAGAGCAAGAGCGATAGATCCGTGTAGTAGATAGCCGCGTGTTTAACTGACCGTCTAAGAGCATGGGTGACCCAGCTGTAGTGAGTCACGTAGGAAAATCCCCACATAAGCCGGACATACATCCGAGTTATATATAAGTGTCCGAGACACTGACCACGTCCAAGATATCCAATATCCGGCTTACATGTATCCGAGATAGCGAGGGTTTACTGTAATTCCTAACTTTGGCTCAACACTCCGCTTTGTCTGGCTATTATCAATAAGTTTACAAACTTCCCACTTTTTGGCGTAAGTAAGGGTCTTGCGTCGCTTAATAGCCTTTGTTTTGGTTGACCCCTTGTGAAGGACTTCAGTCTGTGGTCATGGAGGGGTTGTAGGGGGGGAGTCGGCCATTGTTCGCTCACAAAAGAAACTGGTTTTGGGTAACACTCGGTATGTACAGTACTCCTTGATAACGCGCGCTCTACTGCCCATGGTGCATAAGGGTGATGGTGCTGGAGAGCCTGGGGATGAGGTGACGTCAGAAGCAGCAGCCAATGAGAGCACCCGGACGCCTCTGACGTCACACCAACGATGCGATAACCGCTCTAGGACACGTGATTACAGAAAAGTTGGGTTTTTATAGTGTACGGGATACTGGTGAAACGCGATAACAAAACCCGTGATAACGAAGGGTTGAGTGAACAGCAAAAGTATAAATACAGTATTGTGTATCTTTCATTGCACAGCTTGTTATACTATGTTATTACATCTTATGTTTTTTTGTTTAATCTTAATGCTTTTAATATTCTCTCTGACTTTCAGAACAATTTTATTAGATGATTACGTGGATATCTAATGTCACAGTGAGTTGCCCATATCCTGCATATAACAGTGCTCAATCTGTGTGGGTTTGAGTTCTGTCAGTGGTGCCTCCTAAAGAGATATTAAACTTTTTAATGTGAGCTTTTTTTCATTTTGTTTCTAGTTGGTAATGAGGACCTGTAAGCAAAAGTATATTATCAGACATTTTTACATACCTTTTTTCCAGAGCGTTTTTTCCCAAATTGACTGATGTTGGCCTGTCTGATGATTGAGATGCCTTTGGTACCTTCAGTATCTTTACTACTCACTTCCTCAGGCACAACAGTATTTGATGATAATGATGTTGATGGTCTTGGTACTGGTTCTGGTGTTCCTAATGTTGATGGTGGAGCTGCTACTGGTAGTTGTGGTGGTGGCGGCTGGGGAGTCGCTTCATTTGGTGATGACACTGGGGTTGACCTGGGGAAAACTGCCTGAGCAACTGATGCTTTTGTGGTTGGGATGCTACCAGCCGAAGGCGAGGGAACGGACTCAGTCTGGCTTACTGATGGACCTACTGGGTGGAAAAGTACAGCAAATTATCAAACAAATATTTAAGTCGATGAAACATGCTTACTATTAACCCTTTCAGTGCCCGAGGACGCATATCGAGTCTGCAACTGTTAGTGTGCTGAGAGTGTGCTGAGTGGGCGGGGACCTCACATTTTCTCCCAATCCGCTCTTCTCCCTCGCTCACTGCTGGAAATTAGTTATATTCCATTTACTCTCCCAACTTTATCTATTTATGTATTGCGCTCATTCTTTTTTATTTTGCGAAGGAATTTTTGTTCTTTCTGAACATGATAAAAAATGACAATAGAGTTGGACGCAATACGCTTTGGAATTTTCCCGACACTCCTGATACTGAAAGGGTTAATCCTCTTGCCTGCATTTATGGTATTATCCCTTCTTTAAACTATAATCATGTCATCCATGACTGAAGGCAAACAGTGGAGTAAATGTTGCACTAATTAGTCGTTTTGAATCCTGTCATCTGACAAAGCATGAGATCTGCCCACATGGATTGAAAATCCACGTGAGGTGTACTGCAACCGGAGGCTCTTTTTTTTTTCCCCACTGCTGTGTGGACTGCCAGCACACGGGGGTGCATTATCCCTTTGCATGCAGCAGTCTAAACTCCCTCTCCCTTATGGTCCCTTCAGGGCTGGTCTCATGGAAGGTGCGGCCCCACTTGTAGCTCTTGTGGTAACGTGGACTTGGGCCCACAGCACTGGCTGTGGGATCAAAGACTTTACCCCCAATCTCCCTGGCGGTCGGAGGCCCCTAGACTCCCTGGTCCAGTGAGCTCTGGTCCCACCTCCCTGGGATGTCCAGGCATATAGGGCCAGCCCCTCCTTTATTTAAATTTTTTTTTTCACTGCGACCAGAGCGTACCGGGGGTCTGTGGGGCCAGGAGGTTATTCTGCTCCAGGGGAACATCAACAACTACAACAACTCTGAACAATATAATATTGGGTGCCAGATGAATGGTATCTTATTGTATATGCTTCCACAAGTTTTCAATGAACTTACATTATATACTAAAAATTATAATTAAAAACCTTATTCCAACGAATCAACAATAAAGCTAACCTGGTAGTACTGAAGCAGACTCCTCCTGCAAGTTGTTCTGACCTCTTTCTGTACAGGAGTTATCAGGGGTACAAGCAGTTGGTTGATTTCTGACACTGTTGTGGGAGATGTTGTCCACTCCTATAATCAAATTCTCAATTTTTTTCTCATACTTGGCCTTCTGTTCCTCCAATACTGCAATGTTCTTGTTGTGTTCTTCCCAAGCCTGCTTGATTTTTTCATCACATTGTTTCCGCTGTAGAGTCCATTTATTTAACTTGGACAACATTACTTTAGTATGGGCAAGATGCATATCATTATCTGTTCTGCTGTCCCCGACTGCTCGGGCATTTACCGACTCATTATCATCAGTGCTTCTCTTGGGTGAGGCACACCAATTCTTGTCTTTAGATTCTAAATAATCTTCCCTAGAACTTGTCATCTTAAGTGCCAAGTCATCACCAGAAGTAGTATTACCTCCGCTTTGGTATAATTTATTTCCTATGCTCTCAACCTTAACTATCATGGGCTCAGGGTACATATCAGAACTTTTAGGTGGGCTGATATTGTTGTGTATGACCACCATATTTTTTTTCTGATGTGTTTTAGGTTGTTCTGAACTGCACTTAACTTTCTTCCTTTTTCCTTCATCTGCTTGAATGTCATATTTTCTTTTGCTTTTATATCCCTGACTATCATGAATTGGCTCTGAAATTGTGTGCTGTGTCAGATTGTTTTTTTCATCCAACAGGTTTGCATCTGAGAGCACAGGGGATTCAAATGTAACAGTTTGATCCGAATCATATCCTTCTTCATCGGCATCACAGTTGTTTGCAAAAACACTAATGGCATTGCCCTGTATATCAGAAATTACTGCTATTGACTGGCCATCATTATTGTCCTCATCAGCTATGGTGACTTCTTCATTTAATGGAAGATTTTCTTCAGGGATGGGAGTTGGTTCAGTAGATAAAGATTTTTGTGGGAATCCCCGAGATATATTTTCTCTTATTTGTGCCTTCCTTTTTTCTATTTCGGTGTCATCTGGTGATGGCTCAGTAGTATGTTCAATACGTGGTTTAAGTAAGTCAGTCAACAGCTTTGAAGGTAGTTGTGAGGGGGAGGTCGAGACATCAGAATCAGATGGTCTGAGGTCTTGAGCTGACTCTGTACTTTTTCCATACAACTTAACACCTGATAAAATTTTACTTGAGGGTTTTGCAGTGAACATTTTTTGCTTTTGCTGGAACACTTTCTTTGCATCTTTCATTAATTTTGGATCTCTACCTTTATTAAAATTACTGGTATCTAAAGATTTCTTTTTTTTCTCAATCTTGTCATCAGGTGATCTGTGTTTTTTCTTTTTGGTGGATGGAGCCTCCCAAGATGGGTCTGTTAAATCTGGCAGGTATTCCTCATCATCTGAGTCTCTGTCATCATCCCCTACAGTCAAAACACTTCGCACATCATTCAATATACTAGAGTCAATCGAGGTGCTAGGTTCTGGGGGGGCATTCTCTTTCAGTGGTGGTGATACAGAGGTGAGTGGCAAAGTAGGAGTCAAAGTTGAAAGAACGCCCATGTTTGCGGACAGCTGAGGGTACAGGTTGTCGGAGGGGCTCTGGGGTAGGGCAGGGCAGTCAGTAAATGTTCTGTCCTTCTTAATTGAGGAGAACGAGTCTTCACCCTCATTTAGGGATCTGTCAGGAATATTTTCAGATATTTAGTTAAAAGTCACTAATGTTTGCTACTATTAACACATTAGGTACTACCAAATCAAGTAAGTAAATCAGTATACCTGGGACACTTATATCCAGACAATTTGTGAATCATACATATGTACAGTTGCCTCCACTTGTAACGGGCACAGAGTCCAGTGAGTTTGGCGATATGTGACACCAGTGTTTGTTTACTCATAGTAGCACAATGGATTCTATAGCAGGGGTGAGTTCTGTCCATTCATTTTACTATTAACTGAACTACGTGTAAATAAACACAGTGGTGTTGCCAAACCCACTTGATGCTGCGCTTAATACTTGTGGAGGCAACTGTTCATTCTACCCATAATTAATCCAAATTAATTTTACATTGAATGACCTCAATCATTGTTAAAAAATAACAGTATGGCGAGTAGTGTTAAAAAATGACATTATGGTGAGTAAAGGTGTCTTGAGAGGTGATTATGCTATACAGTAGTAGGTATTAAAAGTTAGGACCAATATAACCCTACTTTTTAGGGGGTCGAATGAATTTCTTGATGAAATCTTCAGTGAGCCTCTTGATAATGACTTTTGGCACCTTTTCAAGCCTACTTGGATCGATGCAGAAGTCCTCCAGAAATGCACCCACACTTGAAATCTGCCCCGGGAGGGGCGGCTGGGAATGCATAGCCTGAAATAATAATAATAATAATAATAACAACATTGACTGGATACTCCATGTATACACAGCATCTTTTTACTTCACACTTTAATCGATAAAGTTTAAAAAAATGTTTTGCCCCGGTTGAGTCCCAGTATCCAGTGAGTGAAAAAACATCAATTTAGTACACTTGGCTCGTATTCCATCTTGAAAATAAGCTGCATTATCTTATCAATTTAGAATTGGATCATTATATACCCTTGGCATTAATTACATTTATAAATATCTTTTTATAGAAAAAAAGCCCTTTTCTATAATATAGAAAAGGGCCATTTTTCTTATAATATAAGAACTCCTATTTTATGAATTTGGAAATAAAGGAAATATGTAATGAGTTTACGAATGAAATGCAAGTAAAAATCACTTAAACTGCAGTATAATAAAAGAGAAAAATATATTGGTTACCTTGGACTGTGTATAGTCTGATAGTAAAGTATAAATATTTTCTATATTCTATATCATGGTTACTGAAATTTGAAAACTCTTGAGACGAGTTGGTATTACTGAAAAACAATTCCACCTGGATATTTCCAACATTCTTTAGCTTTATATGCATATTTATAGCTACTCTATTAATTTTTGACCAAACCTGATTAAACAAACAACCAACTAAATATCAATTACAATATAAAGTCCAATGTAGTTTTCTTCTTTACATATTTTTTCCATATCTCTTTTTAATTTAACAAACGACTAACTTAACATTAATTACAATATACTGTATAAAGTCTAAAACCAAGCTGTATTTTCAGTATTTCTTCTTAATTAAACAAATAAGTAACTTAACATCAATTATAATATAAAGTCCAAAACCAAGCTGTATTTTCCGTATCTCTTCTGAATTAAGCAAACAAAATAATTTCTGAATTACACATGTGCGAGATATCTAATTTTCACTGTGATAGACGTTCTAATGGTCAAATTTCCGTAAGTTTGATATATATAGGTCCTACTTTTCGCACCCGGTAGTCTGCTAAGGTTAGGTTCCGATAGTCTGTTAAGGCTAAGTTCCGGTAGTCTGTTAAGGTTAGGTTCCGGTAGACTGCTAAGGTTAGGTCCCAGTAGTCTGCTAAGATTAGGCCCCTTCAGTCTGCCTAATTCTAAAACAAACTAATACTATTTGTGCATGCCAAAAATTGGAAAACCCGAGCACACTTTTCCCAAAAGCTGGGCGATGGGGTATGGCCAAAACAGGATATTTGCACAATAAATGGATGTTAAAATAAAACGAATCACATGAAAAACTATGTTTTGTCTGAAAATCTCGCAGCCAATCTCACACATGTGTAACTCTGAAAATTTACCAAACAAACAACTAACGTTAAATTAACATAAATTACAATATATTGTTCAATATAAACAACTAGCTTAACATTAATTACAATATATAAAGTCCAAAACCAAGCTGTAACGTTAGTGTTCTTTTACACATCAAATTACGGTATTAGTCAAGCGTTTGTCCATAATATCTTTTCGACTAGTGATATTCAGAATGCAATGTTTTATAGTGTGTTTTTTGGTAAAAGTAGAGAAGTACTGAGTTCACTATATTGTATATTTTAGTATCATTACCCATTATTTTGGACCATTCAAAGACAATTTTCATCTATGGTGTTTCTCTCGCAGAGGCCCCACATAATTTGGAAATTAGTTTGACCTAACCTGACCTGACCTAACCTAACCTAGACCACAGCAGACTATCGGGACCTAACCTGGGCAAACTACCGGGATATAACCGGGGTAAACTATCATAAAGTGACCGGGGCAAATTCCAGGGACCTAGCCGGATGTGGTAACACTGCACAGCCCTAGCCAAGAACGCAGGGTAAATATTGAAAGAATTACTGTTATTGTGTACATGTTTTCTACCTTCATTACCCACTTATTTAGACCATTCCAAGACTATTTTCTTCTATGGCATTTCCTTCGCAAATGCCCCATTTCCAAGATATGGCATTTTCAAATGGGGAATTTTGAAATTAGCCTGACCTTACCTAACCTAACCTAGACCACATCAGACTACCGGGACCTAACCCGGTAGAAAATTGTCTTAGAATGGTCTAAATAAGTGGGTAATGAAGGTAGAAAAACTGTACGCAATAACGGTAATTCTTTCAATATTTACCAGGAAATTACGTACACATACTGATATAAAATATAAAACCCAGTGCGGTATTATTACAGAATAACTGGGTTTTTGGCTAGGATCGCGCAGTGTTACCACATCCGGCTAGGTTCCAGGAATTTGCCCCAGTCACTTTATGATAGATTATACTGGTTATATCCCAGTAGTTTGGGTATTTATTGAAAGAATTACCGTTTTGTAGCAGTGTTGCCAGATCCGGCTAGGTCCCAGTATTTTGCCTCGGTCATTTCCTGTACTTTATCACGGTTATTTCCCGGTAGTTTGCCCAGGTTAGGTCCCGGTAGTCTGATGCGATCTAGGTTAGGTTAGGTCAGGTCAGGTAAGGTCAGGCTAATTTCAAAATGCCCCATTTGAATATCTTGGAAATGGGGCATTTGCAGAGGAAATGCCATAGAAGAAAATAGTCTTAGAATGGGTAAAGGTACAGAAGTGGACCTTACTGTATAATAGATATTTTACCGTCATTACCCACTATTTCGGACCATTCTAAGACACTTTTCTTCTATGGTTTTTCTTCCTCAAATGCCCCGTTTCCAAGATAGGGCATATTCAAATGGGGCATTTTGAAATTAGCCTGACCTTACCTGACCTGACCTAACCTAACCTAGACCGCATCAGACTACCGGGACCTAACCTGGGCAAACTACCGGGAAATAATCGTGATAAAGTACAATAAATGACAGGGGTAAAATACTAGGACCCAGCCGGATCTGGCAACACTGCTGAATTAAGGTCCACTTCTGTACTAATACCTTAGAATGGTCTAAATAAGTGGGTAATGAAGGTAGAAAAACCGTAAGCAATAACGGTAATTCTTTCAATATTTACCGTAGTTTGCCCAGGTTAGGGCCCGGTAGTTTGCCCAAGTTAGGTCTCGGTAGTCTGCTGTGGTCTAGTCTAGGTTAGGTTAGGTTAGGTTAGGTTAGGTTAGGTTAGGTTAGGTTAGATTAGGTTAGGTCAGGTAAGGTCAGACTAATTTCCAAATAATGTTTGTAAAAGTGGGTAAATATTGAATGAATTACCGTTATTGCGTACGGTTTTTCTACCTTCATTACCCACTTATTTAGACCATTCTAAGACTATTTTCTTCTATGGCATTTCCTCTGCAAATGCCCCATTTCCAAAATAGGGCATATTCAAATGAGGCATTTTGAAATTAGCCTGACCTTACCTGACCTGACCTAACCTAACCTAGACCGCATCAGACTACCGGGACCTAACCTGGGCAGACTACCGGAACCTAACCTGGGCAAACTACCCGGAAATAATCGTGATAAAGTACAATAAATGACAGGGGTAAAATACTGGGACCCAGCCGGATCTGGCAACACTGCTGCAAAACGGTAATTCTTTCAATAAATACCGAAAAGTGTGTTAGAATGGTCTAAAATAGTGGGTAATTATACTAAAATATACAATATAGTGAACCCAGTTCGGTATTTATTGAAAGAATTACCGTTTTGCAGCAGTGTTGCCAGATCCGGTTGGGTCCCAGTATTTTGCCCCAGTCATTTATTGTACTTTATCACGATTATTTCCCGGTAGTTTGCCCAGGTTAGGTTCCGGTAGTTTGCCCAGGTTAGGTCCCGGTAGTCTGATGCAGTCTAGGTTAGGTTAGGTCAGGTCAGGTAAGGTCAGACTAATTTCAAAATGCCCCATTTGCGTATGCCCTATCTTGGAAATGGGGCATTTGCGGAGAAAATGCCATAGAAGAAAATAGTCTTAGAATGGTCTAAATAAGTGGGTAATGAAGGTAGAAAAAACGTACGCAATAACGGTAATTCATTCAATATTTACCCCCAGTTCTTCTGTAAATTTACTAAATATAAATATCTTACCCTATATTATAATTCTAAGGGTCGATTCCACAGTCGTTAGGGTATTTATTGAAAGAATTACCGTTTTGTAGCAGTGTTGCCAGATACGGCTAGGTCCCAGTATTTTGCACCGGTCATTTTCTGTACTTTACCACGGTTATTTCCAGGTAGTTTGCCCAGGTTAGGTCCCGGTAGTCTGCCCAGGTTAGGTCCCGGTAGTCTGATGCGGTCTAGGTTAGGTTAGGTCAGGTCAGGTAAGGTCAGGCTAATTTCAAAATGCCCCATTTGAATATGCCCTATCTTGGAAATGGGGCATTTGCAGAGAAAATGCCATAGAAGAATATAGTCTCAGATTGGTCTGAATAAGTGGGTAATGAAGGTAGAAAAACCGTACCCAATAACGGTAATTCATTCAATATTTACCGTCGTTAGTTGTGGTTTGTTAGCACGCAAACGAAAGCATATTAGCAGCTTAAATGACTTCTGGCCGAATTATTTAATGAATTTGGTGAGTAAACTATGCACTGATCATCATTATCTAACTGTTTGAGTCAGCTTTAGGAAAATAATGAAGCCTTACAAATGTGGTTGGTTGGGAAGCTAACAAACGAATACCACTGTGGAATCTTCCCTAATAAAACACGTAATAAGTTACAGTACGTACTTAATAGAATACTTTAGGAGGCGTACTTAGAAACTTTATCCCCAATTATAATAAATCTAATAATATCCTGTTGCTTGGAATAGTTGAGAGGAACCTGCTGATTTCTCACCAACCACAAACAATAACAATAACAAACAATAAACAAATAATGGATGAAGGTTGCAATGTTGCCAGATTTCCACACAGAAAATGTCAATTTCTTTATTAATATTAGATGCTGAGTTGAGTTTCGGGAGTATTGCCTTTTCAACGGCTCTTTTTATCTATTTATGTCTTTGTATTTTTCATTTCTCTTTAACCAAAACTTATATATTACTAATTTTGTCTGTTCAATATTTTCTTTCTTAAATAGTATTTCCCCAATAAGATTATTCTCATTTTCTTGGTATGGCTGTTGTAGTACAATACTTGTGGCCCTCTCCTCGTTGTATGCCGGACAGTGTAGGATAAAAAAGTGTTTCAGGTCCTCGTATTCTTCATCACACATAATGCACCCAGTATCTTCCCCGGTGAATCTTTTCCTATTCCCCAAATTCAGGTTATTGGTCCGGCACTTGAATAAAATAACTGACGATTCCCCGTTGTCATAAATCCCATCCTGTCCTCCTATCTCTTTTCTCCACTGCTTGTAGACGCTCAAGCTTGACTTTTCTTCCATCTGTTTTTTCCATTCTCTCGTATCCCACTCTCTTACTTTCCTCTTAATTTCCTCATCTTTCACATGTTCACCTCTTATCCCAATTATCCTTCTATTTTCCAATATACCTGTAATCCATCTATTTTTCTTTTCTTTCATCTCTTCCACTATTCTTCTTAGCAAGTTGTTTCCTTCCATTCTTATGATATATTGTAAATATTTCAGTTGCCCTTCCATTATTCTTGCCCTCATACTAGATATACCTATCTCTCCCCTTAGAGCTACCTCTTGTGCAAATCTAGGTGCTCCTAGTATTTGTCTCCCCACACTATTCTCCAGCCTCTGCAATTTCTCAACCTCTTGTTTGTTAAAGTCCACAATATTTCCTCCATACAGTACACACAACAGACACTTCCAAAAAGTCTTTCCTATTAAAATCCTTGAACAGCTTCTCGCAATTACTGAGTATGTCATATTCGCCATTCTTACTGCCTTTTCTATCATTAACTCCTTCTGTACCTTAAAACAATTTTTAGTGTCATTTACTGTTATTCCTAAGTATTTTATCGTATTAGCAACTCTTATTCCTGCAATTTATCACCTGTGGGTTTACTGCATATTCCATTAGTAGCTCTATCATTGTCTCCCTCCTAATGCTATCAAAAGCCTTTGTATAGTCAATAGCGATTATAATCAAACTTTTCCTCGTCTCAAATGACCTGTATATACAGTATTTCAGAACTAGTAAATTGTTTTCTATTCTTGCCCCCGCTGTAAATCCTGCCTGTGTGTCCTTACCCATATCATTCCTATATATATGTTCCTCCAAACTCAATCTAATAACTGCCATAGTCAGCTTATATCCTACGTTGGTAAGGGCTATTGGTCTTAACTCACTAGCCTTAGGTTTCCTGACTTTGGGAATCACTACTGTTTGAGATTCTCTCCATCCTTCCGGTATATCCCCTGTTCTCATTACCTGCTTCAGTACTTGTACCAGTGTTTTCATTAGTTTTTCACTGTTCATAAATATTTTAAAGAATTCAGTCTTTATCCTATCCGGACCTGCAGCCTTTTTGTTTTTCATCTTTAAAAGGCACTTCCTCACTCTTTCTTCACTTATTATCTCCTCTTCCATATATACTATACCTCCCTTTATTTTTAGTGCCATTTCTAGATGCTCTCTTACTCTTTCTCCACATATACAAGTACAGTATCTACATACTGTACTGGTACTTTGTAATTTCCATCTTCTTCCCCTTCTCTCTCCTTTATCACTTTATGTTTTTCTCCTCTATCTATTTGTTCTCTCTTGTTTTATATCTCTCTCTCGTATTGTAGTTTCCTTTCTGTATACCATACTGTACTAATCTCGTTTGGATGACTCTCATATACAGTGCTCCAAAATTTTGTCACCTCATTCTTCACACCTTCCCTGTCTAATTCTTTACCATCTTCTCTATATAGTTTTAAGCTGTCTTTTCCTTTCTCTTTCTCCCCTTTTAACATTCTTATATATTTCCAGGTATCTACACCATTACCTTTATCTTTCTTGATAACCCTCACTATTTTCTCATGTGAGTTTAGCTCCCTTTTAATTAGTAGTTGTACTTTCTCCTTTTGTGCTTGATATAACTTCTTCAATCTTTCTTCCTCCTCTTCATCCATTGCATTCCTCCTATTTCTATTTATTCTTCTCCTCTCCTTTATTTCCCTTCTTATCTCCTCTGTAATCCAAACTGGTTCCTCCTCTTCCTTAATACCACCTACCCTTTTCCTATATTTACCTTTTAGTTTGCTATTGGCAGTATTTATTATTCTTCTTTCTAAATCACTAATATTGGCAACTACATTTCTAGTTATGCTTCTCTCCAGTTCTTCCTGGAATGCCTTTAATGAATCTTTAACAGTTTTATAATAATCCCTTTCCACCCAATCCTTCCAATTATTAACTTTCCTTCCCATCTTTGCCTTCATTTCTATTTCAATCAAGTTCTGATCACTAATATCCACCTTCTTATCTTCATCAATTTTCATTCCTAGAAACTTATCATACACTTTTTCTGTTACTAGTGCAAAGTCAACCACACTTCTCAATTAACCTACCTCTACTCCATGTATATTCCCCCTCGCATTTGGTATCATCATTTAACATTATTAATTTAAACTTTTCCATCCAATCAATTATCATTCTTCCATTTTCATCTAACTTTTGTTCACCCTTAAAACCTACATGGCCATTATAGTCCCCTACTATTAGTATAGGATCATCTGCGCTGGCATCCTTTAGAATTTTTTCTATCTCCTCCTTCATAACTTTATTTCTACCCTTTTCACTAACACTAAAATATACCACTATCATCTTGAATTCCCAGCCTCTTATATTCCCCTTTACACGTAGTATATCTTTACTTTTTGTCTCCACCTTGTTGAAAGTTATGCCTTGATGTTCCCGGTATAATATCATAAGTCCTCCCCCCCTCTGGTCTTTTATTTCTCTCATTCCTTCTACAATATCTATATTCTTACTAAAATTTATATCCCTAATTTTCTTTTGTCTCCCCGTTAAGCATAGTACACTATTATTACCTACCAATTCTTCAACTTCTTTAGCTTTAGCCTTTGACAATCCTTCTATATTTATCACCTTAATAATTATGCTTTCCTCCTTACTTATCTTATTTCCTCTATTAATTCACACAGCATTCCTATATGGGTTATTTCTGTTCTTCTAATTATCTAGTTGTACAATCTTGTCTTTCCTTATAATCCACTTACCCCCTTCATTCCTTCTAATTCTTAGCTCTTCTCTAAGTTTTGCATCTACTTCTCTTCCTTATTTTTTCTCAGAATGGTCATTTAATTAATTTCCTTACAACTTTCGGCATTTCTTGTATAATAAATCATAAATAATGATGAGTGACTGGATTTATTAAATAAAAAGAGTACAACTTCAGTGTTTCTCTTTCATCCTCTCGGGATATTTCTCCAGAGCCCGGGGATTATAACCCAAGCTCGAGTACTTTAATAAAAGGGGGGGGAGGGTCCTATCCTACCCCCCTCCCAACTCCTCTACCATACCCCTCGAGTCTGACTATAAAGACTACATATGGTGACTTGTTCTGAGTTATAACTGAACAGTCTACGGTTAAAAAAAAAAAAAAAAAATAAAAAAAAATTTCTTCATAAATAACGAGGTCCCCGCTCTGAGCCGCTCTTATCTGGACCCGTAAATGCCTCCTTCTCACCTCCCACCTACCGCATCGCATGCATAGCAATCCAGCTGTGCTGGTTCCACTATACCAATAATAGTGCATTTGTCGCGGCTGAATTCTGATGATCGTCACGGAATAGACCCTTCTAGCCCAGAATATGCCTTCACGGGGCCTGGGCTGGAGAAGGGGTGTATTCTATAGCAATCCAGCTGTGCTGGTTCCACAACCAATAAATACAATGCCGCGACAAATGCACTATTTTTGTCAATAAATTATTTTATTGACTTTCTGCAATGTTACTTGTTACTTCTTGTTAGATATTCTATGCCCCGCTCCACCAGCAGATGGTGCTCCGCAGGGCTTCCCTCAATATTATTTAACACTATAATCACTTCTAATGTTCATATAATTATCCATGTCGTAACCAGCGAACAGATATGTTTTTAATTTTTCTTAAAAAATTAATTGCAATTATCACTAATCCGGACATTTCTTAAAAACCACTTAAAATTTTCTTTAAATATTCTTTGTGTCATTTCTCAAAACTTAGCATTATTATAACGACGGTATATACCGTGATTATAACTGTGCATTGAAAAAACCACCTCGTAGAATCGAGTCTATGCTACTCAGTATCCGTTTTCTGTGCTGCTTTTGATTTTCTGAAGTTCCTCTTGCATAACTGAACAATACTTATTAACATCATTTGCCGCATGCTCAAAATCAGTTTTCTTAAACCTCATACAGCTTATACATTTCCTCTCAGTAGCCATACAATCCCTCGTGTTATGGGTACCAGCACACTTAGCACAGATTGGATCTTCTCCCTTTGCTTTGGCTGAACATTTCTGGGCAATGTGACCAAACCTTTGACAATTATAGCAGACCGTCACCCTATATCTATCCCTCACAGAATAAACACCCCATTCCAATTTGACTTGATCATGATTCTTGTGAATCAGCTCCCTTATCTCCAGATCACACCTAGTAATATAATGCTTGGTACCACCTGTAGGAGCTAGGCTTGTCAAAAAGTAGCTCCATTTTAGATATTACATCAGTAACTCCCTATAGGTATTCGTTCCGATCAACCAGATTCTTAATAATCTGGTCTCCGGATTCTTCCTTCTTGTTAACATTACAAATAATTATCTTGGGCTTTAACTTCCTTACATTTTTTGTCATCACATCCGGGATAATCACAAGTTTTTGTGCTGCTTCATCTCTCTTATTTTCATCTTCATAGTTCATCACGATGTCTCCCTTCCGAGTGAAGCTTGTGTTAACTATTTGTGTACCATCCAGCAGACCCTAAGCAACTTCTTTATTTTTTTCAACAACCTTCATTTTATCATACGTTGACTTTACAACCAATAGATTTTTCTTCTTCACTACAGTCGCCCAAGTCTGAGTCAGGGCCAGATTCCTCCCTTTAACTAGTGAAGGTCCCGCAGATGTCTTCAACATTATTGGATTTAATAATCTATTATGTTTAATTTTGATGTTATTAGCCGCCACTAGTGAAGTGTGAGGAAATGCCAAACAATTGTGCTGTGTTCCATTGCTTTTCTTACAAGGAAAAAGGGAGTGATATGCACCTCATTTTTCAATTGTGAGCATTGTTTTTAACAAGTGAATATGCTTTAAGCTGTATTATTTATGGCTGTTTTGTATGAATGTCCTGGATATATTTTTGTGTATGACGAGAATGCCTGTAGGACAGTGCATATAAAGTATATATGTGTTTTTGACAGTGAGTGTAAGCTAGGTGGGAAAGTGAGTGCGTTGTTATCTGTGTGTGAGTATCTTATTTTTGTGTGTAAAATAATGAGTTACGTGTCTACTGTAGGTGTCAGCTATTGTGTGGTGTGTGAATAACTATATGTGAGTGAGCGACGAGAAGTGAGTGTGGAGGGGACAAAACAAAGAAGACTAAAAGAGCAATAAGGAGAATGCAGATGAACTTGGGAACTATTTTGCTGCAGTATTCACAAATGAGCCTTATGGTGATGTACCAGTAGTAGAGGTAAGACAAGTCCCCCCTCTATCAAGCTTGGATGTGGACAGGGACAGTATAATAAAGGCACAGAGGAAACTGAAGAGGGACAAATCCCCAGCCTGCTGGACCTGATGGCCTACATCCAAGGGTAATTAAAGAAGTGGTAGAGGAACTAGTTGAACCCCTTTGGATGATCTTCAACAAGTCATTGAGAGACGGTCAAGTATCCAGTGAATGGAAAATTGCAAACATTACTGCTATATTTGAGAAAAGCGATAATTATAGCTTGCAATTATAGACCAGTCAGTCTCACAAGTGTCATATGCAAGGTGATGGAGTCAGTAATTAGAAACGGAATTATGAACCATATGATGGAAAACAAGCTTTTCAGCAGGAGGCAGTATGGGTTTCTGCCAGGAAGATCCACAGTACTGCAACTGATACAAGTATTGGACAAATGGACTCAGGTAATTGACGAAGGAGGGGCTGTGGACGTGGCATATTGTGACCTGAAAAAAGCTTTTGACACTGTACCTCATAAAAGGTTAATTGAAAAGGTCAAGAGCTATAACATTACTGGGGAACTATTGGGATGGATCGAGTCTTTTATAAGTGGAAGAAAACAGTGTGTGGTGGTACAGGGAGATAAGTCAGAATTGAAGAATGCCTTAAGCGGGGTTCCTCAGGGATCCGTGTTGGGCCTATTGCTTTTTGTACTGTATATAAATGACCTGGAAGAGGTAGTAGAAAATAGCAACATGTTCTTCCGAAAGAGAGTACCGTATTGAAAAGAAACATATTCAGAACGAAAGCAGCGGAAGAAAATGTTAAAGGTTGTTAAATGAGTCCAGGTCTGCAATGATACTGCAGTGAAAATTGCATGTCATAATAAATAAAGTTCTTCTTTGATTACTTGTTGTTTATACAGTACTGTATATAAAGGTCTTGTTTGATTACTTATTATATATTTCAATAACAATATTCGTATACTCAAATGTGCTTTTAATTAAGATTAGTGAATGCGAGAAAGGGTGGGGATGGGTATGTCAACATGGAGAGAGAGAGAGAGAGAGAGAGAGAGAGAAGGGGCTGCGAGCGGACTGACTTGATATATGTGGACTGTGGAGCACGCCATCGGCGAGTGCAGCCTACCTGGGTGCGCGGGCCGCATATAAGCCCAAGGCTGGGTCGCATCCAGTCACTTCCCCTCTAGCTCCAGACCAGTCTTCACCTCACCTGCCTGTTGTTGTTTCTGCCGCTACTCCAGCCAGCCAGCAACACTGCACCTACCCAAGCTCTACCTCGTGTGCTCGCTTAGCTACACAAGTGCTCTCTCTCCCTACTTGCTGGTCCTGCAGCATACTACCACTACTAATGTTACACTACTACAATAAACCTCTACTTGTTCACCCAGTGAGTTTGAGCATACCCAAATAGTAACTATCTTGTGACGTTACAATCTCTTCCTCAACACTGCCTATCCTGTGGCAACTGTGTGCCTGGGTGATCAGCAGGCTGCTCCAGCTTCACATTATGTTCATGGTTTTAAATGGCAAACACAAATCCCTCTCGCTCACTTTCTTCATGTATATCTTGTCTAACACTAAATATAATTTCTAAACTATATGTGCTATAGAGTCAATAAAACCATTGTTTACCCTTACCACATAACTATACAGCATTACATATTATTAAATTATCGCCGGGGGCGGTAATAATTTCCTTAAGTGGTTGTAACATGAATTGCTGTTACTAGTTGCAAAGGGGTGCTCAAACTCACTGGGTACACAATACAGTAGTTCATTATGTAGTAGCACAGTAGATAGACAAGTGGTAGCACAAGTAAATATCGCTCCAGGACCAGGGACGTTGGAAGGAGAAGGAGCACGTGGTAGCTGGGCGAGCACACATGAGGTAAACTTGCAGGGAGCCATGCTGCTGGCGAGTTGCAGTAGAAGCGAGTGTAGCGAAGCGGGAGCGGCAACAAGGTCACTGCAGTTGTAACACTGATTGGAAGTGGATGGCTAGACTCTGGGGAGTCTCTTGGTTGTTGTTGTTGATGTTCTCCCGGGGCAGAATGGCCTCCTGCCCCACAGACCCCTGGTACACTCTGGTCGCAGTGAAAAAACAAATTACAATAAAGGAGGGGCTGGCCCTATATGCCTGGGCTACCGAAGCACATCCCAAGGAAATGGGACCAGAGCTTACTGGACCAGGGAGTCTGGGGGCCTCTGACCGCCAGGGAGATTGGGGGGAAGGCTTTGATCCCACAGCCAGTGCTGTGGGCCCAAGTCCACGTTACCACAAGAGCTACAAGTGGGGCCGTACCTTCCAAGAGATCAGCCCTGAAGGGACCATAAGGGGGAGGGAGTTTCTTGGTTATCACACGCAGTGTTCCAGCCTGAAACTAGCATGTTATGGGGCATGCATATTTAAAAACTGCTCTGTAGCCTTATGTCATCACCCGCGATCCTCCACACTTGTTGGTGGTGTCGACTTATGTTGTCATCCGCGGTTATGGAAAGGAATTCCTGATGGTAAATTGGAATTCTACTGATTCTTCCAAACTATCCCAGATAACAGACGACATGAATGTTACTAATAGGGGATCTGTTTCATGGCAGTTTGGAGGAATCAGAAGCACTCCAATTTACCAAAAAGCCCTCCCCTTAATGCAAAGATTATTAATTACTTTACATACTACACATCAACAGTTAGGGATGGCAACTGCATATTCTGCACATAGCTTGGTGAATGGTGTAATGAGAACTAGGATAGGCCCCCGTCAAACTGAATTTTGACTGAAAGGCACGAGAGGACATCTATGATATGACTATCCCCTCTCCTTCAACGATATACAGCTTGATCTTTCTTCCTCCCTTAATATTCTTGAAGTCCTCTCGCAATCTCTCTTGGAGAGACCACATTACCTCTCTAGCTAAAACCGCCTCAAAGAAGTTGGTGTGCTGCACAGATTCCGTGAATATTTCACCCCCACCCAGTTGCTGTCTCTGTACAGGAGTCTCATCCGCCCCTGTATGGAGTATGGCTCTCATGTGTCGGGTGGCTCAACATTCACAACACTCCTGGACAAGGTGGAGTCAAAGGCCTTTTGTCTCATCAACTCTCCTCCTCTTACTGATTCACTACAACCTCTCTCTCTTCGCCGCAATGTTGCATAACTTTCTTCTATCGTGATTACACTGGACATTGCTCTTCTGAACTCTCTCAATGTATGCTTCCTCCCCTCAGGAGAGCATGCAATACTCGCCAAGCCTCATGTTCTCACCTCTTTTCTGTCCAACTCCTGGTACTCTATACACACAACTGGTCAACTCTAGAACACTCTACCTTCATCCTTCTTTTCACCTTACTACAAATTATGTTCCTTCAACCTCAACATATCTAGGCATCTCGAACGAAATCGGACATGATTCTGGACCACTCTCACTTTGTACTATGTAGATGAAGATGACAAGCGGGCTCACAGCCTATAGTCCTCATCTTTTTGGATATAGAAAAAATATATATAAGGCTAGAATGCATCACAAAAACAACATAGAGGGAGGAAGAATCATCAACAATAATGATCAACATACAGGGAGGAAGGACCATCAACAAAATTATCAACATACAGGGAGGAAGGACCATCAACAAAATTATCAACATACAGGGAGGAAGGACCATCAACACAATTATCAACATACAGGGAGGAAGGACCATCAACACAATCATAGTGTTGTGCTGACACTTTTCTATTGAGGAATGGAAGGACAAGCACCATATGCCAAGTCTCCAGAACCAAACCTTCCAACAAAATGCAACTATATACAGTAATTCAAGGAGGAAGAGGAGGGAGGTCTGAAGCAGGCATTTCAATACACCCTATATGGTTGAGGCAGACATCTGTTCATATAAAATTTATTTTTCGTACATTGCATTGCATCTAAAATTGCAAGCTACTTCTACTCAGAAAGTTAATACCAATACATTTAATTGTTACTTAAAAATGAAATAATTTTCGTCATGACGTAATAAATTTTTTTTAATTAACTCCCAATTCCTATACAGTATACCTTCCCCATTCTCCTAATTCTTGGATACTGTACTGTACAGTAAAACCTCGCGGATAGCATTTTTTTAGATAGCGACAGGATAAAACATTTCCAGGCACAGAGGATAGCGATTAATGCACTGGGGATAGCAAGGCTAAGCGAGCGGACTATGTGAGGTGGTGTTGCCGCGCGCAGTGATAGCTAATGTTTCCACTGTTGTTTCTATTGTTTTAAACTTTAAAGCCACTTGTTGCTGAAGTGGTGTCCACGTGTTAAGGCTGCTGGATTATGTACTCTAGGCTAATAGTGAAATTGAGGGAGACAGAAGAGATGTTAGAGAGTGAGGGTGTGGGCGTCCAGTAGACTGACGCTAAACTTGACTCGTCATGTCACCTCAATAAATGCACTTTAAACCAGTACTGTACCAGGTAATTTTGTATACCTTCTGGCATGTCATATAAGTTTACTTTTAAGTTTATTTATGTGTGTTTGGTTATTATATAGGTAAAACTTATAATTTGGGGGGGTAATTTGAAAAATTGTCCAGGCTACTTTGATTTATATACATTTCACTTTGCCCAGGGGATAGCGGTTTGACAGATAGCGACTATTTCGCCAGACTACACGTGTCGCTATCCGGGATGTTTTACTGTACTTAAATTAATCTCTCATCACACTTCCACATCTTGTACAGTAATTTAATAGTTTCACTCTCATATTCAGTCCTGCCATCTCTGCTCCTTCAGCTTGCATGATCTCACCTCTCAGCCATTCTGGATTAAGAGCTTAAAAGCCCAGTGCAATGATCAAAAACAAGGTACAATGGGAGAGAGGAAGGGTGCAGAAAGAGTAATAAATATTCGTAACTTTTTTCATTTATATTGAATTCTCATAGGCTTGTTTAATAGAGTATTTTTGTCTAAACCAGTCACTTAGAGTTGAGGGTGGGACACCATACTTGGCCATAACTTGGGTCTTTGACTGGCCAGTCTCCAAGGCTCGCACTGCCCAATACTTCACAACAAGAGGTTTTTTGTCATAAGGACGAGTGGTTGTTTTTTTGCTTTTGCTGGTCCTTGCCCCAGTCTTGCCTGCTTTGCCCGTTGAAGAGGCAGAGGAAGAAGAAGCGAAGTTATTCTTCGAAGATGCTGATTGATGTCTCTGTTTCTCACTGCTCTCTGCTGTGGTTATTTCCGGGCTGTGGGAGGAGGGAAATGACACAATTTCATTGGGGTGTAACTCCACATCATAAAACAAAAGTAACAAAGTAACTAACAAAAAATAATATATGTTCTTTAAAAGTAGTCCTTATATTTAATAAGTACAGTCCAAAGTTGGACTGAAGTAACACAATAGGTTCAGAGAGCTGTAAACTTTATAGTACCACAATATTAGTACCTGAACAGGTAACTTCAAGATAATGCTACATGTGATTTTGGCTTACTGTATTTTCACGATATATGATAATACAAGTGCAATATACAAAATTGATTCATTTGAGTCTGTTAAGGTGATATTATACTTTTGGTACATTGGAGTGCACTAATTCCTCCAAAGTATGTCTGGAAACAGGACCAGATGAACAATAATAATGATGGCCTGTTGCTTGAAAGAGTTAGGAGGAAACAGTTGCTCCAGATTTACTACTACCTGTACTACTACTACTACCCCCTTAATTAGACTAGTCACCATCAAATATTTGAGGAGAGAATCCTTTCAATAAATGTAAATACAGTATGGAATATTCTGAAACAGACTCCTTATAAGCCTACTCTTCTATAAATCAGAACATAGGCCTACTGCTAACCAAAATGGATCAAACTAAATTACAAGCCTCTGCTCACTGTTGCCAATCATCATCATCGGCTGTTAAGCATCAATATAGAACACATTTTTCATGCATGCTTTTATCCCCTTCAGCATTATTAGGAAATACAAAACTAATATATCTTATTCATTGTATGCCCCTCATATGCTGCATTATTATATTGATTTGGTGGGTGGAAATGTGTACAGAAGTGGGTAGTGAAGTGTGCCAGAAATACGCCACAAACATGCTTTTGTACATGCTGATTCTGAATATGTTTTTAGTTTTACTGTGTGACTCATAGATTTAATGTGATGCTCAAACACACATACATACAACTCTATTATATCAAGATAAAGGAAGATAGAAGCAGATATCTGAGAATATGTTGGTGTGATATATGTTTTAGAAAGTAAAGATTCAAATGTGATGGTGTATGTACAGTACAGTAATGTTTCCATCTATAAAGGGACCTTGGATTCACCTATCCAATGCCCTGGCCAGACTAGATACTATGATGTCTCAGTGTACTTCTGTATATTTTCAGTTCCCTACAAAGAAAGCATTGCACACTGATATAATTTCAACTGGCAACTCCTTGGAAGAATGTAGTGTTTTCATTAATTACTTTCCCACATCTTGGTTATAGTATCAAGGTTGCAAATAACACAGTTATTGGTTGATAAAAAATTATCTTTTATTACAGTCAAGGTACGTATCACTGATGTACAGTAAGAAAATATATCCTATGGCACTGTGTAATGCTTTAATTGAAAGGAACTGAACAGTATATATTGACCATATGATAAATACAGTATAAAGAAATGGTATTCATCTTTTCATACTCTCTAATTTGTACTACAGTATTTATCAGACCAATATGCATAAAAAAAAATTCTGTCCTTGTGTAATTATTATTACATGGGGACAGCAGAAAAATGCAACGAGTGTCGAATGTGGTGCAGGAGTGTAGTAGGAAAGTTTTTAGCCTATTTTTAAGCGAGAACTTGTGAACCATATCTGTTAACAGAGATGGATACCATACTTATGGAACATTTATGATCTGTATTACATTGAAGAATATGTCTATGATAACAAAATGAGTTGCTACAGTTTCTTCACATTTTAGTAGCTTTATTAATTTTATATGCAGAGGCCTGAAATTCCTAATAATACAGTTCATATGACTCTTCTTAAATGAACATTAGTAATTGGATACTAGAGGTGACAAAATAAAGTTTGGAAAATTTGTGTAGCACTGAATAGGATAGATATTTGCATTTGAAGTACTTTCACAACCACAAAACCACAATTTTGTGTAATAATTTTAACGAATGCAAATCTGGAAACATTATATTTTACAATTGCAGACATTCAGAATAGCAGTATTCAAGGATGTTGGACTTTTCAGTGGTGAAGTCCCTGTCTGTATCTTCCTTTGGTGAAAAAGTGAAGGATGTAAGCCAAGAACCCCAATGACATGGAGGAATACACAACAAGGGAGAGGCCTGCACACATATTGCAAGGCAGCATCAACCTCCACTTACACCATCACAGAATGAGCAAGAAAATGGATAGAGGGGGGGGGGGGACTCAGGATCTTAACACTTAAACCGCGGGTGACGAGAATACTGATCAAAGCAGTTTTTTAATTTGCGCGGTCCCAAACAAGCTAGTTTCGGGACGGCAACACTGAGGGTGAGAGCAAAGGGACTACCCCCAACTCACCCAGGCTGTGACCCAGCTACCACCAGTCAGTCTTACTCAAAGAGTGAGGGTGGAAGGACATATTTTCATCACTCCTCTTTTCCTGTAATTACCATATATGTACACTCGACCCTCGATTTAACAAACCCCCATTTAACGAATTTAGGATTTAATGGACATTTTTTGCTACTGGACAATTATTATGCAACGGACAGAAAGTCCATTACTTGAAAATTTTGTCTGTTAAGTTAAAACATAGTTTGAACACGGTGTGCATTTGTAGAGAGCGCAGCGAACTAATACAGACAAAAAGTGGAAGTGGCTGTAAGAGAAAGTGACCAAAAATATTTAATACAAACTCAGACAATGTGTGTGTACTGTACGAGTAAAAACTCAAGGACTACTGGTGAAAACTGAACAATATTAAGTGTACCGTTAGCCACCCACCAACCCCCTTACCCTCACTACACTCACTTGAGCCTAACCCCCTTAGAGTAAACAGCCTCTCAATGGACATTGTCATGACTTCTAACATGAGTTTAGAATGGGCCAGTGCACTGAGCTGTTTTGCCCCCTGATGGCAGCTGTTGAACTACCGTTTAATACATACAAGGCGAGTTTTGTGGATAATTTTTTTCTTTCCAACTACAGTATATGTACTTTTTCAAATCACAAAATTTGTCGTATGCCTTTGACTATCAAGTTATTGGCTTGTAAATTACATTAAAAAAGTATATTTGTCCGTTGAAAAAAGGTAAAACAGCAACCATTTTCTCCACGTATTTAACTTCTACCGACAATATACTATTCAACACAGATCCCTTATGATTGATGTAAGACTATTGCATGAAAAATGTTTGGTGGACCTTCTTTCTTGCACAAATTAGTGCATTTGTCGCGGCTGAAAGCCGCTTAAATTCTATTTATTGGTTGTGGAACCAGCACAGCTGGATTGCTTCTGGGCTAGAAGGGTCTATTCCGTGACGATCATCAGAAGTAAAATGAATTTAAATCTGGCGCTGTACTAGATATGGGAGCCACCTGGTGGTGGCCTGTGGAGATACTGATCCCGCTCTAGGGGAGCATACGCTCTGCCACTCCAATGAGAAAACAGTGAATGGCTGCCGCATCGGGAGGAGGGTGGGACAGTTAAAGCTGTGCTGGTTCCACAACCAATAAATACAATTTAATTTCAGCCGCGACAAATGCACTATTATTGGTATAGTGGAACCAGCACAGCTGGATTGCTATGCATGCGATGCGGTAGGTGGGAGGTGAGGAGGAGGCATTTACGGGTCCAGATAAGAGCGGCTCAGAGCGGGGACCTCGTTGTTTATGAAGAATTTTTTTTTTTTTTTTTTTTTTTTTTTTTTTTAAACCGTAGACTGTTCAGTTATAACTCAGAACAAGTCACCAGATGTAGTCTTTATAGTCAGACTCGAGGGGTATCCTTAGCATTGTACGACATGTTTCCCTGAAATGTAAACAAACACACGTGTGAGCACGTGCAGTGTTGCCTCATCCGTGGTTTTGGTGCCCATTGGGCTATTTTGAAGCTGCAGGGGACAAATATTTCCTACTGTGATTTGCTTTAATTTGAAATCATTTTAGTTGCATAGTATAAATTTCCACGGAGTACGATATTGCTTTGTAAGTTTTGCATATTTTTATTATAGGAGACTTTGTTATCTCCTTGTTTCCAACTGACCGCACGTGGGCTACTTTTGGACAGCTGCCGCGACTTATGCTGGCTGCCCACCATGAAGTGGCTAGAAAATCTTGTGGCAACACTATCCTGTGGCGGCGTTTCGGGCCCAAGCACATCATGGGATATATATTTAGCCAAAAGGGCGTTTTTGAATGTCCCAGACTTGAGACAGACTCGAGGCAGACTTCCAGTTGTGTTTTTTCCACACACTGGCTGTAGCCCAGGTCTAGTCAAGTCTAGCCAATTCTGAAGCAGCATACGTCTGGCAGTGCTGCTCATCCAAGGAAAATGTCGATTAGATAAATTGTCCGTATCTTCCATGGTTTTTTTGAAAACATGAAAATATTTAATACACTTTTAGGAATCTATCACCAATTTATAAGCGTAAGAAGAGAGGGATGAAGGTGTGAGGAACAAGAGGGAGGTGGCTAGTCGAAAATTAGATGTAGCAGAGTACAGGGAGGAATATAAGAGGAGGGTGGGTGAGGTACTGGGGAATGCAAAGATGGGGATAGGGGAGGGAGTGGGAGTGAATGCTGTGTAAGAAACGTTTAAGACAATAGTATTGAGGACAGCAGCAGAGGTAGTGGGATACAAGACACAGAAGAAGGGCAAGAAAGGGAGTGCTTGGTGGTCAAAAGAAGTGAAAGATGCCGTAGAGAAGAAAAGGAAGGCACATAGGAGAACATTACAGAGGAATGTGCCAGAAGAAGTGAGAGAGAGATGGAAGAGAGAATATAGTGTATGTAAGAGACAAGTGAAAAGGATGGTGAATGAGAGTAAAAGGAGAGTGGATGAGGAGTTTGGTAGAAAACTGAGTGAAAAGTTTAAAGAGAACAAGATTTTATTCTGGAAGGAAGTGAAGAGAGAAAGAGAAGGAAAGTCTGGTAGCGCGAGAATGAAGAGAGAGGATGGAGTTACTGTGAGTGGAAGTGAGAAAGTGAAAGAAGTGTGGAAGAGGCATTTTGATCGTTTGATGAATGAGGGGACAGGAGGGGAGGCGGTGGCGACATGCATGGGGATGGAGGCAGGTGGTAGACGACAGGGTGTACAGGGAGAATTAGGAAGGGAAGAGGTTAGGAAAGCAATAGGAAAGTTGAAGATGGGAAAGGCACCGGGGGTGGATGGGATAACTGCTGAAATGTTAAAGTGTGGGGGGGAGGTAGTGGTGGAGTGGATGTTGCTTATATGCACATTGGCTTGGAGGCAGGGAGAGGTGCCAGAGGATTGGAGAAGAGCCATAAAAGCTGTAATGCGAACATAAAAAAAATATTTAAATGGCTAATGTGCATCTCAAGCGGTGCTATTGCCGCCGCGATTCGTGAGCCAGGATGAGTGTCCAATCAACCCACAATTACAGATTCTCTCTCGACTGACTAAAAATAATTCTAAACTTAGAGCCAAAAGTATGGGAAATGTATGTTTTGAAAGGTTATTCATTCTAAAGAGGTAGGCCTAAAAGTGCGAGTTTTAATGAATGAGGAGTGAGGGTGATGGGTAGCTAGTTCAGTTATCACCAATAATCCATGAGTTTCTACTCATATAAATACATTTTCTTAGTTTATATTAATTATTCTTGGTCCCTTTCTCTTACAATCACTTGCAATTTTCACCATATCAAATGTCTGTACCGGGATATGTGCTAAAAATATGAAAACTGCCCGTTTTGAAAAGTTGTTCACTATAATGGGGGTTAGGCTTATCGTGAGTGTATTAAGTGAGTGTGAGGGTGATAGTTGGGTGGTATGTTCAGTTATCAACAAAATTCATTGAATTTTTAATCGTGCACACACATTCCTAGTTTGTATTCATTGCTTTTGGTAATTTTCTTTTAAAATCACTTCCACTTTACACCATATCATTTATCTGTATGTGTATAATCAATCAACACATTACGGTAAACAAGTCTATTGTCATGTCTTGCTTTTATGTTTGTAAGTCTGTGTTTACTTTTTACTATCAAAATGTGAACAATATCGATGAATTATGGTCAGCTGATTATTGACTGGCGCATAGGTATGCCTACTTGTGAAAAAACGTGTACGTTTGGTCTCAATTAATTTCTTCACCTACTTGGAAATCGTCTAGTTAAGAACTGCCTACTTGGGGGCAGCACTGTACAGTAATGGGCCAGTGCACTGAATCACTGCCATCTGGCGGAAGCGCTCAGAACCATAGCATTTTCTATCGGGAGCAGGGTCAGAGGGTTGTAGCTACCATATTTTGATATATTTTCCTCCAAATACAGTAAGAGCTGAATGCTGTCATGTTCATCACAGGTTTACACTAACAAAGCTAAGATTTCTACAATATGCATGAACTAAAATTATAGTGGGAAAGGGAAAAAACAGGATCAACATTGTCCTAGGGAATAAAAATAGGAGGACTGATGTGGAAATCATCTCTTCTTCTATCTATCTATAGCTCCGACGCCTCGCTTCCTCCGGGAACTCCCACCAAGGGGCTGGCCACGGCAGAAGAGTCTCCAGTTTTCCCTGTTCCAGCACTCCCTCCTCACTTTCTCCATCCCTCCTCCCCCCCTCAGACTTCTCTCTCTCACATACTCTTCCACTCTGTTCTGCCATCTAACCGGAGGTCTACCTCTCACACCAGGTCCCACAACTTCACTATTGTACACCTTCTTTACAAACTCCACACTTTGCATTTTCTCTACATGTCCAAACCATCTCAGTGTATTACGCATCACTCTCTCAACCACTCCACACTCAATACCAATTGCCTTCTCACTCATACCACATCTCTCATACACACTCTCATTACTTTCTCCATCCCACTTAGTAAGTCCACATGCTTCTCTCAAGTAACTCATTTCCACAGCACCTACATGTCTCCAAAGCATATGTCAGTGTTGGCACTCACACTCTTACACTTCATAATCCTCCCCAGTGCACCTATGACCTGCCTGCCCCTCACTGCTCTCTCCCTGATTTCTCCTTCCATATTTCCATGTTTACACAGAACTGTTCCCAGATACTTGAATTCCCTCACCTCCTATATCCTCTCACCCCCTAAAGTTTTCTCACATTCCGTCCCAGTTGGTACAGCCACTCTATGAGGTGTAGCAAAGTCAATTACTTCTGTTTTGGTCCTCTCAAATACCATCACCTTACTCTTACCAACATTCACCTTCAGTTTTCTTCGCTTACACACGGACTGGAACTCATCCACCACCCTCTGCAACTCCCTTTCACTCTCAGCCATCAACACAGTGTCATCCGCATATAAACTTGCCACCAAGGACCAATTTGCTTCATTCAGCCTCAATTTCACCCCTAGGCCATTCACTTTGGTTTTCATCTCTCTCATACAACCATCCATATATACATTAAATAGCCATGGTGACATAACACATCCCTGTCTCAGCCCTACACTAATGTTAAAACTCTCACTTAGATCACCCTCTACCCATACACATGCTGTTGCCTCTGCATAAAAGGCCTCAATGCCTTTCAGCAAGGACCCCCCAACACCATAAATTCTCAACACCTCTGACATAACTTTCCTATCAACCCTATCGTATGCCTTCTCAAAGTCCATGAAGGCAGCATACAACTTTCTACCCTTCCCAATCTCCACTATTGACTTTAATGCAAATATCTGGTCCACACATCCTCTACCCTCTCTGAACCCTCCCTGCTCCTCACTAACTTTATTCTCTGTTACTTCAATCAGTCTCTCGGTAAGAACCTTCCCATACACCTTCCCCGGTACACTAAGAAGGCTTATTTCCCTATAGCTACCACACTCATCCTTACTCCGATTCCCCTTACACAAAGGTACAATTATGGCTCTCCTCCAATCCTCTGGCACCTCTCCCTGCCTCCAAGCCAATGTGCATATAAGCAACATCCACTCCACCACTACCTCCCCCCCCACATTTTAACATTTCAGCAGTTATCCCATCCACCCCTGGTGCCTTTCCCATCTTCAACTTCCCTATTGCTTTCCTAACCTCTTCCCTTCCTAATTCTCCCTGTACACCTTGTCGTCCACCACCTGCCTCCATCCCCATGCATGTCACCACCACCTCCCCTCCCGCCCCCTCATTCATCAAACAATCAAAATGCCTCTTCCACACTTCTTTCACTTTCTCACTTCCACTCACAGTAACTCCATCCTCTCTCTTCATTCTCACACTACCAGACTTTCCTTCTCCTCTTTCTCTTTTAACCTCCTTCCAGAATAATTTCTTATTTTCTTTAAACTTCTCACTCAGTTTCCTACCAAACTCCTCATCCACTCTCCTTTTACTCTCACTCACCATCCTCTTCACTTGCCTCTTAAAAACATTATATTCTCTCTTCCCCCTCTCTTTCACTTCCTCTGACACATTCCTGTAACGTTCTCTTATGTGCCTTCCTTTTCTTCTTTACTGCATCTTTCACTTCTGACCACCAAGCACTCCCTTTCTTGCCCTTCTTCTGTGAGTTGTATCCCACTACCTCTGCTGTTGTCCTCATTACAAGTGTCTTAAACATTTCGTACACATCATACACTCCCACTCCCTCCCCTATAGTCAGCCTTGCATCCTCCAGCACCTCACCCACCCTCCTCTTATATTCCTCTCTATACTTGATGTCATTCAATCTTCCACTTGCCACCTCCCTCTTGTTCCCCCCTCTATCCTTCCTGCCATACTCCCATTTTGCCCTGACCCTAATCCTCGCCAACACCGCATAGTGGTCAGAGCACTGGAACATTCCTCTCACCACTCTAGCATCCATCACATCTTTCCTTATCCTTTCATCCACAGCTATGTAATCAATCAAACTCATTTGCTCTCCCCTTTCATCCCTCCTCTTCCATGTATACCTGTGGATCAGTCTGTGCTCGAAGCAGGTGTTGGCGAGGAACAACCCCGCTTCGGCACACACATCCACCAGGCACTCACCATTTTCATTTATCCCATTCACACCCCACTTGCCAACTACATTTCCTATTCTTTCATTCCCTACCTTCCCATTCATGTCTCCCACAAGCACAATCCTCCTTCCACTCTCAAAACTTCTCAGACATTCATTTACCTCATCCCAAAACTCTTTCATTTTCCTTTTTCCTACCTTTGTCTGCGCGTTCACTGGAGCATACGCACAGACCCATGCATACTTCACTATACCAATCTTACTTGTCATCTATACTACCCTTGTTCCCTTCCTTCTATTCCCTTCCACACCCTCCCAGACACCAACAATGCGCATCCTTCCTTTCCTCTCCCTTTACATTTTTCATCCATACCAGTCCATATCATGCCTCCTTCCATTCCTTCCCACAACACACTCTTCCACCCCTCATCCTTTCATATGAGTTTCTGATATCCCACACACATTTATCTTACTACTTCTGACACACTCCACAATCTCTCTCCTTTTCACCTCATTCATCATTCCATTCACATTTATCGCTACCACTGGCATGCATTCTTCCCCTTTCCTACCCCCCACAGGGCAGACTGGAGACTACTTTATTTATGTAGCGAGAGTGGTTTACAAGCTAGTAGCCGTCAAATGTGTTGTTTACATAGTGACCGCGAATGCGGAGAAAGGCCCGGGAGAGAGAGAGGCCGCCGTAGATAATGCCCGCAGTCTAGTACTTAACTGGCAGCCCATAGACACTTAAAAGATATCACTGGGCCATTTGTGAATCACATTCCTTTTTTTCTCTCTCCCGGCTGCAATACCAATTTGGGCTCCCTTCCCTCCCTTTTTTCTTAGCCTATTTGCTCATCCTTCTGTATTGATGAGAAAAGGTATTGGAGTGTGGACTGATAAGAAATATAGAACTGTCATCATTGCTCTGGATGGGACTAAATACCGAGATGCTGTACAGTACATTATGCATAATTTTTCATTCACCTCTCCCACCCATACTATGCATAGAGGTAGATTTGACTGACCAGAATAGGCTATGCACAGATGAAATGTATTTGACAAAATGGCAATAAGGAGAGAGTAAAGCAGACACAGCCAACTAAAGATAGTTATAATAACTAAATATTAGTATATACCAATTACTGTACTATTCAAAAGAATGTTAGAAAATTGGGAAAGGAAAGAAACAGCTCATAGCATGTGTGTACCACGTGAAAATGTTTGTCAGTCAAGTGAAATGAGCTGAAAATATGTTGGGATGACTCCACAAAGAATTCAAGCATTCGGTAGCATGGTGAGTGCATTTGCCAGTGCAAACAGGAAGTTATGGGGAGAATTCACATTTGTTACATTGGAATGCTATGATTCCTCCAAACTATGCCAGGAAACAGGACCAGATGAACAAAAATAATGGTGTCCTGCTACTTGGAATAGTTTGGAGTAATTAGTTTCTCCAGATTTGCCAACACTGTACTTCCCCCTTACGGGACAACTTCAAAAATAATAGAATGAAAATGGATACAGTGCATGGGGCACACACACATCCAAAGCCAAGTGTTACTATATACTATACTGTACACACTGTATAGGCTATATAAAAGAGCATTAAAAAAATTCAACTTATGAATTAAATATAATTATTTGGGAAAGAACACCATATTACATTACCAATTATTTTATGGTTTTAGGGTACCGGTATTGTACTAAACTTTTAATTCCGACATTCTAATGCCCTGTTACCTAGTAATACACAACCTGCTTGTAGAGCCAAGGTAGATTGTTCTGATGTGATGTAGAATGGAGGGGTAAAAAAAATATGTCATAATGTCATCCTTTAGGTCATACTCAAAGTCCTTTTAGTCACAAGTCAAAATCACTAACTAAAAATGGTACTGATGATGTTTGATCAATACTGTTTTACCAAAAGGATGCATCTGAAGTTCACCACCATGGCACCAACAAGTACATAGAAATATGTTGAATGTAGAAGATATTTTTATGCAAAATGAGATGCGAGAAGGAAAGTGAAAATATATTGTTGTCTAGTGAAAACATGAGGAATAGCAAAGGTAAGTGATGAGTAGTATAATTGTAATGATGAGTCATAAACAGAGTGGAAGGAATTTACATGTGCTGTTATTTGGCTAAGTGAACAGGAGTTGGCGACTGCAAGGTTTCCTAAGTGTACAGTACAGTACTGTATTTGGAAATGGTTTATGAAAAGCAGATTTAGAAAGTGAACACATGGAAGGGTACAGTTACGGTATTTTGTTCATGGTAAACCCATCTGGGGTTATGGCAACAGTCAATAGAAAAAACAAAGTGATATATTACAAGCCAAGTGCAGCAAAACATATTCTGTTAACATATAACATGGGGAAAGCACAGCTGTTATGTCCTATCTTGTTCACCAGAGTTGAAGCAATGCTCCTTCCATAATGAACAAAGTACAAACTTCTGTACATAGCAGTACAATCTCAAACTTAAGAGGGTTTGTCCAGGGAGGCTGACTTTATTCTCTGTGAATACTAGCCATCCCCCACAGGGCTAGAATAAAGATTGTTGTAGGATCTGGTCACTTTCTAGTGGATTTAACATGGATTAAAAATCCGCTTGAGGTGTACTGCAACCGGAGGCTCTTTTTTTTTTCTATTACTGTGTGGACTGCCAGCACACGGGGGTGCATTATCCCTTTGCATGCAGCAGTCTAAACTCCCTCCCCATTTATGGTCCCTTCAGGACTGGTATCATGGAAAGTGCAGCCCCACTTGTAGCTTTTGTGGTAACGTGGACTTGGGCCCACAGCACTGGCTTTGGGATCAAAGACTTTCCCCCCAATCTCCCTGGTTGTCGGAGGTCCCCAGACTCCCTGGTCCAGTAAGCTCTGGTCCCATCTTCCTGAGATTTGCTTCAGTAGCCCAGGCATAGGCCTACAGGACCAGCCCCTCCTCTATTTTAAATTGTTTTTTCACTGCGACCAGAGTGTACCGGGGGTCTGTTGGGGCAGGAGGCCATTCTGCCACCGGAGAACATCAACAATAACAACTACTGAAGAGGCTTAATACAATGAATTTACCAAATCTAAGGATAATTTTTACAAATAATTATGGGGACATGATCTAGATATCCTTGTTTTATGAGGAAAAAGATAAAAATATAATTTACTGTATCTAGCTATGTCACACGAACCATATATATGAAGAAAAAGATCAATTTGGCGACAGCCTTTTAGGCCGAGCCCATCATAAGGCTGGAAAACCATAAACGAAAAGATAAAAATACAGGCTATTGAGTACACATAAATCACAGAAGGGAGCTATTTCTCTCCACAAACTTTGTGGACAGTGAAAAGTCTTGAACTCAGGCCAATTGAATAATCATGACATATTTCTGACTAGTACAGAATTACAGGAGTAGTCACTCATTTGGTAGGAAAATAAAAACTAATCTAAAAATTAAAAGACTTTGAGCCAACAAATATGAACGAGACCACTGTGGAAGGCAACTTTCCTGCCCTATTTGTGGCATTGACAAACTTTTTTTCCCTTTCCTCTCTTTTCTTCATCTGAGCTTTAAGTAGAATGAAGGGAGCTCACAACATTAAGTTAGAGTACAATCAACCTACCTACCTAACTGGTGGTGTGCTGTGAGGGGATGACTGGTCATCCTCTGGGTCTTTCAAGCTCTTGATCAGCAACAGTACTCGGCCGATTTCTCTCTCATTCTCCATCTTTTCTGCCTCGACTGTGGATACACGTCTTTCATACTCCTGACGAATCTTCTCTATACGTTTTGTACACTTCAAAGTATTTTCATTCAATTCCAGCAAATACTCTGACAAGTCTTTCAAACTTTTTTCATTTGTTGCTGGTGAAACTGTTTTATTGGAGGTCCCTTCACTTTTACTTAATGACTGATCAGTGACCAACACAGCACTACTGGGGATGACTGGTTTAGAGTTCTCTCTAACAATAAATGGCATCACTATGACCTCCCCCTCTGATGTTTCTTCTTTAATCGTGGCCTCTTCTCTGGCTGTCTTGACTACTTCCAGGGGATCAACAGATGGCTGGGATATGAGGGTGTTGGTATAGAGTGCGAGATGAGGATAGGTATCAGCTGGCAGTATGGTCATGGGTACAGTGGTGACGGCAGCAGAAGACGTATCCTCCACCACTACCACCTCCTCCTCTTGCTTGATGTCCACTTCCACCACCTCACTCAAGGCCCTCTTCCTCCTACTTCTTTTCACTGCTGTGTTGGCTGACTTCCTTTTTTTGACCAGTTCACTACTGCTGCTGCTGTTGTTGTCATCTTTGGTGAGAGGAGATGGTAATGGGTCCTGGATCCAGCAGTGGTCATCATCGGAGACTACCCCATCCACTCTGTCGTCATCCAGCCAGGCCTCCCTCTCATCACTTAGGCTGTCGTCGTTCCTGCCAACACCACTCACACCTCACCTCACCACTACTAAGTGTGCCTAAATACTACAGTATTGCATCCCATAATATAATACAAGGGTAGAAGGTTCCAAAATTGACCAGTTGTGTATATGAAAGACTGAGTGTACCAGTTGACATTAGAGAGGTGTAAGAGTGCATGCTCTACTGAGAGAAAAAGCATTGAGAAAGTTCAGGAGGGCAATGTCTAGTAATAATATAACATCAAATGATGAGAGAGAGAGAGAGATGCTGTGGTGAATCTGTGAAATGAAGTAACTGGTGAATTCCTTGACAAAGGAATGGAGGGTGTATAACAGATGACTTTCAAAAACTGGAGGAGGTAACTTGTGGCCCCTGACTAGAAGAATTGATTCTAGCCTGATTGTATGGTGCCTGCTAGACTTTAGTTTTCACTGTCCCCATATTCACTAGAAACAGCACTCAGTCCAGTAATCGTAATCATGACACTATGATATGTATGATGGAGAAAGTGTGTGTGCGTTCCCCAAACAGCTGCATTTATAAATGAACAGTAATCAAGAATACCATCAGTAAAATCAGCCTAAAGAATACATAAACCATATTTGCTACTGGCATTCAGTTTCAAAAGTTTTTGTCTTTAATCATAAGAAATAGTAGAATGTTACATTATACCACGGATTCTAGTACTGTCAGAAAGATAGGCCACTCTTATGGGAGTTTTGGTTGTTGTGTTACAGCAGAGCCACCTACCGGCAATGGGGAATTACTAACAGCTGGCGCCTTTACTTACACAGGAGCGGTGGGCATTTTTTTATTTTTTTTTGTTTTGTTTGCTGAAGTTGATTTTGTGGGGATTACTGGGTGCTCAACAATAAACTGTCCACCAACTCTAAGTGGAATAAGGCTATCAATTTTCCGTTTTTCAAAAGATCCTGAAACGAGTTTTTACATAACTTAATAAGCTACCGAGTACAGATTTGACTGATTGTGATAGTTATACAGTACTGCATTTAATTTGATATTAACTGGTGTTAGATGATAATGCTTTATCCTTTAGCAAGCTACAAATTACAGTACAGATAACTTATTGTGATAGTTATACAGTATTTATGATGGTGGTAATTACATTGATATTAACTGGTGTTAGAGAATGATACCTTATGCGTTCTATAGTTATACAGTATTTATATTGGTGGTATAAAATTGATATTAACTGGTGTTAGATGATAATAATTTACCTTATGTTTTCTATTTTCTTAAGTACTGTACTGTAGTCTGTATATCTATTTGCTCCTGCTAGGATGGAGTATTACATATATATTTTCCTTACCCCCAGACTGAAACTATGGCTTTAGGCTTGCAAACAATTAAAAGACATAATGAAAGTAACTCCTGAGTTTTAGAACCTCTCAAGCTAAGAAAGCAGGAAATCACTGATTCTAAAATACATAGTACAAAGCTCCTCATAGTAAGGTTATAATGCTCTAATATACTGGTGATGACAATACAATACTGTACAGTACTTATAGTTCATTGTTTTGTAGTTTTAAGTATGGTCTATGAAGTCTGTATGGCTGTCCCTTTCTTCAATTACATATCAGAATCCTATGAGAAACGATATTGTAGATATCATAAACAGGTAATAATTATCCATTTTAGATATTATGCATTAATGTTATTTAAGTATATGGATGCTTTATCAATTAGGTCTTTGTCGTATATATTAGGAAATGGATAATTTATTATGTAATTTGCCTTTAATACATACACCAAGCAAGATTTTTTTATTCTCAAGCACATGTCTTGTTCTCACAGCAAGTAAGAATATTGGAAGCAAGAACGCTCTCACATATGTGGTGGTGTGGGTAACAGTGTTGTACAGTACTTATAGTTCATTGCTTTATACAGTAGTTTTAAGGATAAATTATATGTATGTCTCTTTTTTGGCACTTATACATCAAAATATTGTTGAGAAACATAATTGTAGAGGTTTTTAAAGCAACATATTTCGGCTTTATCGTAAATATTATCTTAATTAATTATGTAATTTGACCACCGTGAATATAGTTATTCATTCTATACTGTAGTCAAATAATTAGTATCAAATGTCCTGTCCGTTACTAGTAAAGAAAATTCAACTTGAAAATTAATAAGGATAAGGGGAAGCAAGCGGGAGCTGGAGTGTTGCTTCCCGTTGTCCGCTAGAGGCACCACCGTCCCAGCCAGCCACAGTGACTACCCTAAAATAACATTAAATGGCCTATCCTTCTCCCAGTACTAGAATCCTTGATTATACCAATAACAGAAATAATAAACTGTACAAGATAGAGGCATAAATCAATTCATTGCACTGTGTGTATTAGACGAGTTCATAACAAATGTTATGGAAATGAGTTACTTGAGAGGAGCATGTGGAGTTACTAGGAGGGATGGAGAAAGTAATGAGAGTATGTATGAGAGATGTGGTATGAGTGAGAAGGCAATTGGTATTGAATGTGGAGTGGTTGAGAGAGTGAAGCGTAATACATTGAAGTGGTTTGGACATGTAGAAAGAATGCAAGGTGAGGAGTTTGTAAAGAAGGTGTATGGAAGTGAAGTTGTGGGACATGGTGTGAGAGGCAGACCTCCGGTTAGATGGCAGAACAGAGTGGAAGAGTATGTAAAGGAGAGAAATGTGAGAGGCAGAGAAGAGCTTGACCAAGTAAGAAGGGAGTGTTGGAACAGGGAGAACTGGAGGCACTTCTGCCGTGGCCACCCCCTTGGGTGGAATTCCCAGAGGGAACGAGACGTCAGAGCTATAGATAGATAGATAGATAACAAATGTAACAACATGCAGGAAAAGTTACAACATAAAAACTTTGAGTACAGTACCTACAAGGACAACCAGGCAAGAAAGGCTAAAATTAAAGAGGCACATCTTGGTGGAGGTTTGCTGTACTGTACTATACTGAGGAATTTTAATTTTTACCCTCTGTAATGTGATCTGTGAAGGAAAGGGGATGCACAAGCAAGCTCCTCTGGCTGCTTCAGATAAGATGGTTGGAAGAAATTAACCCTCTCACGCACGAGAAAAAAAATTAATTTCCTATTCCATGAACACACGCATTTGGCTCGCTGTGAAGGCCAGATTGAGTGTACCAGTGTGTGGTGAAAACTATTATATTATGTCAATTTCAGCCACAGAATTTAACTTTGCGCTGCCTAAATTATATGTCATTGGCTTTGGAAGATATAGTTCTACAGCATCAAAGATAAAAAATCATAGAAATATGCCATAATAGCAACCATTCATCACTTGGAATAAACATAGTATAAAGAATAAATTGTTATATTTTGTGTTCACACTCTCCTAGCTCACAATTTTCCAAACTGACTTTTTGTTTTACACATCAATAGAAGCAGAATTTTATGATCTTCCCAACACTGCCATCAGAATTTGTATATTGCCAAGCGTTTCCAAGCGAAAAGAGAAAAACTCCAACCTACTCTGTGGTGACGGCGCTGGTAGCAAGAGACGCTTTGGGAGGTGCAGTCAGTAACAAGAATAATCCCTGTCCCAAACTATTTATATATTTTATCCTTTTCCATTACAACAGAATTAGTTACACATCATTTGCTTTGTAGGATACTGTTCTGCAACATATAATAAGAAAATAAGGCAATTATATAATCTATCTATCTATCTATATATAGCTCTGACGCCTCGTTCCCTCCGGGAACTCTCCCCAAGGGGGTGGCCACGGCAGAAGTGTCTCCAGTTCTCCCTGTTCCAACACTCCCTCCTTACTTGTTCAAGTCCTACTCTGCCCCTCACGTTTCTCTCCTTTACATACTCTTCCACTCTGTTCTGCCATCTGACCGGAGGTCTACCTCTCACACCAGGTCCCACAACTTCACTTCCATACACCTTCTTTACAAATTCCTCGCCTTGCATTCTCTCCACATGTCCAAACCATCTCAATGTATCACGTTTCACTCTCTCAACCACTCCACACTCAATGCCAATTGCCTTCTCACTCATACCACATCTCTCATACACACTCTCATTACTTTCTCCATCCCATCTAGTAAGTCCACATGCTCCTCTAAAGTAACTCATTTCCACAGCACCTATTCTAGACTGATGCGCCCTACTCCATGTCCATGTCTCCGACGCATATGTCAGTGTTGGCAGGATTATACTATTTCGTAGTCCCCTTTTCACTTCCATACTCACACTTCTACCCTTCATAATCCTTCCCAGTGATCCTATGACCTGTCTACCCTTCACTGCTCTCTCCCTAATTTCTCCTTCCATACTTCCATGTTTACACATAACTGTACCCAGGTACTTAAACTCCTTCACTTCCTCCATCCTCTCACCCCTCAGAGTTATCTCTATTATATAATATGCAAGAATATTCTGTACTCACATTTATTCATCACATAGGACAACATGACTCTTCAGGAATGGCTTCTTCTATCAGGGTAATTGTATCCGGATTATCATCATTATCAAAGAGGATTTTCAAAAAGTCCTTTTCACGCAACGCCATGACCAAGTGACGAACACACACGCAGAAGTACGTTATTACTGTTATATATTTTATATAAAGCTCTGCACACTTCCTGAAAAAATTAAAATAAATAATTCACAAAACTACCACTTTACATTGTTGTCAATATGGTATAACTTTTATTGAGTCTTGTACTCCGTGGGCGTGGGTAGCAATAAGATTTAATTAAATCCCGCGAGACGCACCGCTAATGCTGGCTCCTGAGAGAAGACTGAAACATTTTCCCTTCTCTTTCAATATATAATCCCTACAGAGTTGCCAATTAATTTATTTGATAGGAGTCATACAGACCCTTGACTCACCCAATTTTAACGCAGTTATATGAGAAACTCTATTTTTGGAGAAATTGTAAAGATTTACAATGGTTGTGTGGCAGACGATTCCTTTATGATGCTAATTGCATCACCGTGCGTGAGAGGGTTAAAGAAGTTGCAGCCCTGAGAATAATAAGGTGACCCATGCACGAGAAGTATAATGTATGGAAGAAAGCCCTGGGTAGGAAAATTGTTCCTGTGATTGAAATGTAAAGAAATATGGATTATCAGATGAATGTCTGGTTTCCCGAAAGGACAGACATGAGAGTACACAGATAAGTACATAGATGTATGTATTAGAAAGATCACTGTATGAAAGGAACAGGCAAATTTTATTTTGTAGTTTGGACACAGAGAAGGAAGGAATGAAAAACAACTGAACGATGGTTTAAAGTGTGAATATGGCAGTAAGAGAATGAAGAAGTCAGTCAAGAAAGTCATGGAGTGTCTTACACTTAAAAGTTACCTTGACCTGAGAGAATGTCAAGAGACTGAAAAAACTGGAAAACATTCATTCATCACTCACACAAGAGTATGTCCCATCTTGAAACTGAGCCCCCATGAAACTATTAAGTGTCCACATCTTGCAGCAATGTCCAGTGACCCTAATATTAATTTATTCTGCTTCAGATAGTAGCAATGCCAAACTCTCCTGTTGAATTAGTCCATAACACCATCATAGGTGAGACCAAGGTGTCATGTGCCCTCTCCATCAAAACCACCAATGCTCTGGACTACTGTACTGTACAGTACACTGCTAACGATATGTGAAGCTATCCAAGATTTCATTCGATGTTTTCACTTTGAGCATGTAAAGACTGAACAGGTTTCCACAATCCTGGTCCTCCTGAACCTTGGTTTTGATTCAGGACACCAACAAAATCAAACCATTTCACCTCTTTATACCGTATTGCTTCAAGAGCAGTAACAAGAACTTTGACAGTTTCACCAAGGAAACATCAGCAGTTTCATCAGCAAAACAAAGGTCTCTCAACCTAAAATCACCAGGCAGTATAGCCTATCTATCTATATATATTTCCAATGGTCATGTCATAAACACTTGTTCTATTTAATTAAAATATTATAGTACTTGCCAAGTTATATAACCCTATCATCTTTTCACTTTCATACTCTTACAAGCTGTAATGTAATAAGTTTAATCACTAAACCCCCATAGGTAATTTTGCTGCTTCCAAAACGATGACTGTGGGTCCATACTGTACACTGAAAGGACAAATATTTTGTTTATCTTTTTCAATTCATTACGCAGAAAGAATCATGGGTAAAGGCAGTTTCCTTCAGTTGAGTGAATTTAATGTCTACAGATTCCTCCAAAGAATGCATCGAAACAGATCCCCTACTTGAATACTCGTACTTCAGTGGTCAGTTTCTTGGCAGAGTTTGGAGGAATCAGTAGCCCTCCAATTCACCCCAAAATATATGAATCCCTCTAAGTGGCCCGAGTGCCCAGTCAACATGGAGAGTCGAACCGATTAGTTCCATGAATATATTTGTCATCTTAAAACAAAAAGTGACCAGTGTTGAAAGTTATAATTTACTGCATTAGACAAACCAGAAAATATTTTTCCATATAAAAGCATAGAAACACACACACAACCACTCACAGCCAAGAAAGAAGACATGCAAAAATTTGATAGTTGTAGGATTTAGGCTTTTGTAGTTACTGCACTGCTAGGTCAAGTAACTCTAAATCAAGGTTGTGCAGTACAGTACCTTCAAGCACATAAATTTATTGAAAAGTGTTATACTGTAGTACAGTACTGTAAGTTTACTGTGTAACTCAGTATTTGTTGTGGGCTAGAAATAAATATTATAGCATGCAAAGAATAACTTACTGGGATGATAGGCTATAAATACAAGAGAATCCTGGGAATGGAAGGAAAAATACAAAATGGCTAACGATCTCTCCAAGAAAATGTTAGCCATGCTTACACGCTTATTCAATTTAGAAATAAGGGGCAAAATCCTATTGGTACTGAGCCACAAACAACTGATCACTGCCTGCCATCTATAAAACTTAATTAAATGAGACTCACGTGCGGCCAGAGCGAGTGGTGCACTTCTCCAAGAGGGTCGGGCTGAGGCGATGGAGGAAGACTTTGGGAGAAAGGGCATGATGACGGTGCTGTGGCTGGAACTTGCTCAGGTACAGCTCCCGCACCTCCCTCACCATCGTGTCCATCGTTACCATCCTTCTGTTATTCTCTGGTGCTGGCAGGTGTTCACTCTGCATCAATTCTACAATCTGGGATCCCTCTGAAAATTATAGTCATGAGCATCAAGAACAAACTACTGTATAACAAAAATATTTTTTTCTACATACAATATAACCACTCTGTTTTGGACTCCGGATATCAAGAATAGAGGTGTTACAAATCACATGAATTACACAAAAAACAGCAGGAAAAAACATGTATCTTATCAAAATCTCACATATGTGTAACTTGGGAACATTTACCTAAATATCTCGATTTTCATAAAAAGAAAAAATACCAAGATTCAACCAAACATTTTGTCAGGTTACAGTGAGAAAACATTACAGCACTATTAATAAAACCCAACCCAACAGAACAACCTAAAGGAGCTAAATGGGATTAAGGATATATTATACAAGCCAGGAAATGTAGGTGTACAGTCCGCTTCATGAATTCGTACACAGGGCATTGCATTGGTTAAAAGGGATCTTGTAGGGATTGTTCTGTTGACTGATTCAAGTATAAGCCAAATAACATTACTATAAAATTTTGGTTTAGAAATTACTGTACTAAATTTTCTAGTTGTTACAAACCCTTGATGTCAGAGTGGTGTATACGAATTCCTGAGTCCGACTGTACTTTCAAATGTAGCCTGGTTGGTTCACACATTGCCCTCTGGAGTATAAGGCCTGAGATGTCATAGTATGCGTCATCATGGGTGGGCTGTCAGTTTGCCACATCTCCCACTCACAAATAGTTTTTTTTTGTTATTCATGATCTTTATACCGAATAAATATAATAATTGTGTTAGTAAATAATTATATATTAATGTCTTTACCGATATTAGTATCCTTTTTCTTGGCTGATGTAAGTAATCTTGATCTAAATTGGAGGAAAATAATTGCTGAGAGGCGGTTGAGGGTAACAGTTTATTCATACATGCTGGTGATTACAGACCCATGTTATTTTGTTAATGTTTCCAATTTTCTTTTTTTAAATTAATACTAATTTTGTTGTTGGTTCTTGCACAATAATGATTCAATATGGCATTGGAGGATGAATATATTAGCATTTTCTGGATTTTTTCTTTGTTGTGTCCCATATCACAATCATTTAGGGGCATGAAGGCATCATTATCAGTGAGGGTATTCAGCAAAATGGCTGTAGCTAAATTCTTTTGACCGATTGATTTTATGAAATCAGGACACTGTACGAGTTTGTTAATGGTTAAGTATGTAAACATTACTACATTAACCACTGACTCATACATTGCCAGTTTTGAATATAATGCCAGTTTGTATCCTCAAAATTCCTTGTTCTATTTTCTTATTATGAAATGGTAATCTGAGAACAGACATTACCCTAATTTGTTTCCACACTCTAAAAGCTACCTCTATGAAATATGGTAGTTACACCCAGAAAGTCAACGGTATTTATCAAATCTATTTTACAGTTGATCGGTCTGAAAATTTCCAGGCAAAACATACATCATACTTAATTTTTCTATACAATATTTTGTAACCTCCATTATTGCACTGGTTGTATGTTTCAAAACAGTGAAGGTTTCTCTGCTTAACTTTCCTCCATTTCCAGGTAATTTATCCCAAAGTTTTAGCCACCCATGATATTTACAGTACTTAGGAAAATTTAATTTTCATCATTTAATGTTAGTAGAGTGGCACAATTGTCTTTATGGTGAATTCCTTACTCAGGCTGCTTAACATTCATTATGGTCCACTAGTGCAAAATTACTTTAATGGGAAACATCTTCAAATTATGACAAACAGTGTTTTCTTCCAATGGTTACTAGTGCTTCCACAACATACTCATTGAAAATATGCAGGCCATGACTAAACTTTTGCCTTTCCAGACTCGACGGATTCAAAGCCTTCAATGTAAGTTTGTTTGCATATTTGAGAAGACAATCAACTTCTAAAATGTGCAGATCCTTATGGGTGGTAAATGGAGCATTACATATTTTGATTACACTACCGAATACACTTTCAAAGTTAAACTCTGGAAATTTCATACAATTTGCAATATCTTTTTGGTTGAACGAGTTATTCCTAATACATTTAAGCAAATGCACAGTCAAACATAAAAAAGAGAGGCAGAGAGCTATCTGCTGGGTGTTCATATATAACTGAAAGTTTTGGAGGTGCTTAAAAGTATGACATGGCTTTCTGGTTAATTGCATTATTGTCAGTTAACACACACACTACTGTAAACCCAATATTTTCTAGGTTTTATGTAGGTAAATAGATCTTCTGCTGTTGGTATACTCTTCACTGGCATGATATGAACAACATCTTTAAATTTTGAAAGCACACTATTCACCATGAACACATAAGCACTTGGTGCTGCATCACAACTGTTGAAGGATGAGCCAACAATATTTCCACATTTGTAGTCATAAAAAAGTTTAACATGAAAATCATCAATCATGAGAGTAACTTTTTGATCACTTTCAGAGTGATATTTGAACTTGTTCTTTATATACATAAGAAATATTTGACCACGTTGCTCTGTTGCTGAATTTAAAATTCTGTGATAAAGTTAGTCTTTTGACATTAGAATAGCAAGGCAGTTTCAAGTATTTGAAATTTCTAAAAAAACTATAGCCTTTTGGGGAGCAGTTACATAGAAGTGATGAAAATATCATGAGCTCTGGTGAATATTCAAGCTTAATCAGGGTCATCAGCCGAAGTTGTTCACATATCATTCTTATGTTAGTGAAAAACTTATATGACTCATCCTTCAGCAATGACAATGCAGCCATGGCAAGCTGTAATAAAAAATTTACATGAGACGAACTAGTTGCACGTCCTTGTAAATCACACTATTTAAGGTGGGGCAACAGTTCTTGGAGAGAACTGATCGTATTTACAACAGTAGGTATCTTGTATCCCTCCTTTCACCGCACAGTCTTTGTCAATAAGAAGGGAGGTGTTTATCTCAGTGTGTGGGTATCCTGAAATACTGTAAAGTTGCAGTGACCCTTCTCTCCTTTTCACTGACCAGTACAAATCAAGAAAATAGTTTTGACTCCAGTTCATCCAAATTTGAAAAAACTGTTTTGCCATTGGTAATTCACATCATCCTCGATGTGTTTTCCTATTGTAGCTTGGAACACTGCCTTTTTCTTTTTCTTTCGTCTTTCGTCTCACTTCTGGGGACTCACGTGAGGTTGCAGTGGTTGACATGTATGAGGGAGCGTTGGGTAACTTCGTCGGAATTACCCCCTTTCGAAGTCGTGGAATTTTCAGCTTTGCAGTCATCATGCTCCCTGTGTTCTTGTTGACTAATGAAGTCTCCCATTCAATGTCCTCCAACTGGAAATGCTGATGACATACCTGTAGGACGTGATGGTTTTAATATTATCCCATCAAGTAATGTCCTTTGATACACATAAGGCATACATTTCAGTGTTTATAAGATGCAGATGTATAGCTATTTGTGTAATTTTGGGTATAGTTTGTCTAGGATTGCATTATTTTATCCAAAAAAGCCAATATATTAGATGAGGGAACTGTTATATTTATGCCTACTTATTTACACTATAAATAATTCGTTTCCCCATTCCATATGTAATTTCACTTAAATATCATGGTGAAAATTATCACAAAACTAGGTCTTGTGACCATAGTTTTCTTCACTACCCACAATTGTATTCTACCTACCACATTTCAATATTATTTTGATTACCCGACTCATTAGATGTGTTGTTTGGGAGTTGATATGAGGGTAGTGAAAATATGGTCACGTAATCCAGCTCGGTGACAATAATGCCGATATTACATGGAAATACTGCAGTGCCTATAGCCTATATTCCCACTGCAGAAATGTTTATAATCTTTACCGTTACTATAAGCAAGACACACTCCAATTAGCTATACAAAACACATAAATTTGCTACTTAGATAATTATCCAGTATATTGCCGTTTTCTATTACTGTACAATGTTTCTACCCTCTTTTATTTACCCACTAACTTACACTATTCTAAGACACTTTTATTCTATGACATTTTCTTCGGCATATTCATATTTTGGAATTAGCCTGACCTTACCTAAATTAGACAGCAGCATACTACTGTGACTTAACCTGGGCAAACTACCGGGACCTAACCGTGGTAAAGTACCGGGACCTGACCGGGGCAAACTACCGGGACCTAGCCAGATGTGGCAACACTGCTACATAGTGGCAACATACTGGATAAATAGTGGTAATATTCAAGCGTTTGTCCATAATGTCTTTTCGACTCAAGGTTTTAATAATGCTCATTTTTGCCAGATATGATCAGATTTGTCTGAAAAACACTACAATGGATTAAATAGAATTAGGTAGAACTCACTTGACCTGACCTAACCTAATCAGGACCGCAGCAAACTACCGGGACCTAACTATGGTAGATTACCGGGGGCTAACCTTAGCAGTCTACCGGGACGATGTAGACACTCGCTCACCATCTTGAATTGGCATTAGAGTACCTTTTTATTCGAGCGTGACGGTAAAAAAAGGCCATGGGGCAGTTCACTGACGTCGGTTATACTCCGTGGACATGTTAAAAGTCTAAACTGGCTTCGTATTCTCAAAACAGCACTGAAGGATACGTTGGGGGACATACGGACATTCAGTACAAAGGGAAGCCATTGTAATTAATCAAGAACACTGATTGGGTGTTGAAATTGAGGCTAATACGTATTAATCAAGCACGCTGATTGGCCATTCGCACCAATGTGGCCACTGTACACACCGCGGATTAAGGAAAATTGAAGCAATTAAGGGTAGTTGTACAGTATTACGGAAGCTATGCATTTACACTATTGCCGGTTGGTATTACAATGTTTTTACCTTCTTTACCCACTAATTTATATCATTCTAAGACACTTTTCTTCTATGGCAATTTCTTTGAAAATGCCCAATTTCCAAGATAACATATTCAAATGGGGCATTTTGAAATTAGCCTGACCTTACCTAACTTAACCTAGACCGCAGCAGACTACCGAGACCTAACCTGGGCAAACTACCGGGAAATAACCGTGATAAAGTACCAGGAACTGACCGGGGCAAAATATTGGGACCTAGCAGCATACTACTGTGACTTAACCTGGGCAAACTACCGGGACCTAACCGTGGTAAAGTACCGGGACCTGACCGGGGCAAACTACCGGGACCTAGCCAGATGTGGCAACACTGCTACATAGTGGCAACATACTGGATAAATAGTGGTAATATTCAAGCGTTTGTCCATAATGTCTTTTCGACTCAAGGTTTTAATAATGCTCATTTTTGCCAGATATGATCAGATTTGTCTGAAAAACACTACAATGGATTAAATAGAATTAGGTAGAACTCACTTGACCTGACCTAACCTAATCAGGACCGCAGCAAACTACCGGGACCTAACTATGGTAGATTACCGGGGGCTAACCTTAGCAGTCTACCGGGACGATGTAGACACTCGCTCACCATCTTGAATTGGCATTAGAGTACCTTTTTATTCGAGCGTGACGGTAAAAAAAGGCCATGGGGCAGTTCACTGACGTCGGTTATACTCCGTGGACATGTTAAAAGTCTAAACTGGCTTCGTATTCTCAAAACAGCACTGAAGGATACGTTGGGGGACATACGGACATTCAGTACAAAGGGAAGCCATTGTAATTAATCAAGAACACTGATTGGGTGTTGAAATTGAGGCTAATACGTATTAATCAAGCACGCTGATTGGCCATTCGCACCAATGTGGCCACTGTACACACCGCGGATTAAGGAAAATTGAAGCAATTAAGGGTAGTTGTACAGTATTACGGAAGCTATGCATTTACACTATTGCCGGTTGGTATTACAATGTTTTTACCTTCTTTACCCACTAATTTATATCATTCTAAGACACTTTTCTTCTATGGCAATTTCTTTGAAAATGCCCAATTTCCAAGATAACATATTCAAATGGGGCATTTTGAAATTAGCCTGACCTTACCTAACTTAACCTAGACCGCAGCAGACTACCGAGACCTAACCTGGGCAAACTACCGGGAAATAACCGTGATAAAGTACCAGGAACTGACCGGGGCAAAATATTGGGACCTAGCCGGATCTGGCAACACTGTTAAAAAACGGCAATAGTATGGATAAATACCGAAATAACCTATGAGGAAATGAAGTACATGTAATAGAAAATTTATTTGACAGAAAAGAATTGATGGTTGTGATTATGGGCAAACGCTTGAATAATTCCTAATTACCCACACTCCCCTTAGCTGCACAAAACATATATAGTTGCCACTTACCTTATGGTTTGAAGTTGGTGTGAAGTTATCCCTTCTGATTGCTCTCAACCACGCGTTGAATAATTTTTCTTCCTTTGGAAAGGAAAAAGTGTGGACTTTGGGCCCAGTATCATAATTCCCATTGCATAGGGGAACACAACACTTTTGTGGCATTGCAGTTGCATTCACTGAATGGTTATAAATAGGCTCTGAAAAAATTTAAAATGTACAGTACACATGACCTAGGCCGACCTGTTGTCCTGTTCAGTGGGAACACACGACCTCTTTATACTACCGGGACCTAACCTGGTCAAACTACCGGATAATAACCGTGGTAAAATACCAGGAAATGACCGGGGCAAAATACTGAGACCTAGCTGGATCTGGCAACACTGCTACAAAATGGCAATAGTCTAGATAAATACCATTAGGTTAGGTTAATTCCAAAATGCCCCATTGAAATATGACCTATCTTTGAAATGGGGCATTTCCGAAGAAATTGCCATAGAAGAAAAGTGTCTTAGAATGGTATAAATTAGTGGGTAAAGGTAAAAACAATGGGTAAATTTACTGAAGAACTGGGTTCACTATATTGTATATTTTAGTATCATTACCCACTATTTTGGACCATTCTAAAACACTTTTCATCAATGGTGTTTCTCTCGGAGATGCCCCTTTTTCGAGATATGCCCCGTTTTACAAACATATTTTGGAAATTAGTCTGACCTTACCTGACCTGACCTAACCTAACCTAGACCACAGCAGACTACCGGGACCTAACCTGGGCAAACTACCGGGACCTAACCTGGGTAAACTACCGGGATATAACCGGTGTAAACTATCATTAAGTGACTGGGGCAAATTTCCGGGACCAAGCCGGATGTGGTAACACTGCGCGATCCTAGCCAAAAACCCAGTTATTCTGTAATAATACCAAACAATGTAATAGAATACGGCAATAAAATAGATATTTACTCTACAGGGTTAGTGACAGCCTTGGTCTAGGCCCAGCCAACCTGAGATGACTCATTGTCAAGCCCGCCACCAATCGTCAGACCTTATAGTGGAATTAGTATTAGTACAGAAGTACTCCGTTCTTGGCTAGGTCCCAGGAATTTGCCCCGGTCACACTATGATAGTTTACACCGGTTATTTCAATATTTACCCCTGGTAGTTTGTCCAGGTTAGGTCCCGGTAGTCTGGGTTAGGTTAGGTCAGACTAATTTCCAAATTATGTTAGTATTGGGGAGTGAAAACGGGGCATCTCCGAGAGAAACACCATACATGAAAAGTGTCTTAGAATAGTCCATAATTGTGGGTATTGATACTAATATATACAATATAGTGAACGAAATAATTCTGTACTTTTACCCTTATAGTCCATACGGCAGTGAGTATATATGAATTCCAGAGGCCGACTGTAGTACTGTACCTTAAATGTAGTTAGCCTGCTTGGTTTACAACTCAGCCTATCATAATTATTAGCCATTTGGTACAGTACTTCTGGCATTTACCTTCCAATATGACATCCCCGCACCAGTTTACATACATATATAGCACATTGGGTTATCAGTATACCAAGTGCTTTAACGTTATAAAATGACAAATAACGCCAATTACATGATGTTGTCGTAGCACGTCCTCCTATGGCTATGGCTTTACTCAGTTGGCTTGTTAAAATAAAAATACGCCTTGTTTATGTTTACGTAGACAGACTCCCACTCACAGAGCTATGTGTATTGCTCTGTGATCCCAGCCTCCCACTACTACAGAGTCAGACAGTGAAGTGACAGCAGTGTTGCCAGACTACAAACTTCCAGGGTAAAATTCATTCAGAAAATTTCCTGTAAACCTTTTCGATAAGGAAATGGATAAATGTATACTAATATTATGTATTGATTCAGTAGACATGAAAGCTTCCAAATTCTTAGTAGTTATTTACATATAACAGAATAAAAATTTACCTTTGTCCCGATCGGAGTGAGCGACAAGAGAATTTTAGCGAGTCTTCCAATTTTCAGACTTGCCCCCGATTCTGGAAAGCTTTTTGGCCTGGCGGTCAACCTCAGTTCTTGTCCCCAGAATTTGGAAAATATCTAAACCTAACTCCTCCTAGACCATACCAGATATCATTATCAAACACTCAGGGAAATTTCCTAGATTTTTAACCCCGCTTGGCCTACCAAGGTTTTCAGCTTTGGACACCTAATTTTTTTTTTTTTTTTTTTTTTACTTACATCTGAAGAAGTGTATCAGAGAGTGTTGTGCCGTTTTCTATGACGGTGGAGGAAAGGGAGGAGAAAGGAGGAAACACCACCACCCTCAAGTTCTCAACTCGTGGCTGATAATATTTTAAGAGCGCCGTATAGGTGAGAGGGAGAGGGGTCAGCTTCGGGGTTAGACTCCCATTTACATTACCATTGAGAGCAACCCTCAGTTTTCAGGGAAATTAGTATCTCTGTTAATATTAAAAGACTCCTGCAAAACATATATATGCATACCTGGAATATGGTGTAAGAAAAGAAGCTTCGAAACCGCCTGTAACATAAGGTGCTCAAACTCACAGGTTACACAGTACATTAGTTTATTGGTAGACACTGGGTGTAGATAACAGGTATAGTACAAGCAATAATCACTCCAGAACCAGGCCAGTAAGAGTAGAGAAGGAGGGTGAGCACACACAAGGCGAGTCTTGTAGGTAGAGACTCTAGAGAGCCGTGGCGCAGGTGAGTCACTGTAGTGGGGAGTGAGAGTAGCAGGAGCGGCGCGGGTGGCTGGAGAGGGAGAGCTTTTCTTTTCTTTTTTCTATATACAAATAGATGGGGACTAAAGGCTATTCCGAGATGCCTAGACACATTGCATTTGAAGGAACATAAGTCATAGTAAGGTGGAAAGATGGATGAAGGTAAAGTGTTCCAGAGTTGACCTATCTATCTATCTATCTATAGCTCTGAGGCCTCGTTCCCTCTGGGAACTCCCCCCAAGGGGATGGCCACGGCAGAAGTGCCTCCAGTTCTGTGAGTTCTCCCTGTTCCAACACTCCCTCCTTACTTGGTCAAGCCCTCCCCTGCCCCTCATGCTTTTCTCCTTTACATACTCTTCCACTCTGTTCTGCCATCTAACCGGCAGTCTGCCTCTTACACCAGCTCCCACAGCTTCACTTCCATACACCTTCTTTACAAACTCCACACCTTGCATTCTCTCTACATGTCCAAACTACCTCAAAGTATTACGCTTCACTCTCTCAACCACTCCACATTCAATACCAATGGGGAATTTCTGGAACTAATCTGCTAGATGTCACTGCTGTGCAGTCAGTTCATGAGACATGAGCTAAAATATTGTTTTTTAAAATCCCATCAGCATACAAATGCATAGAACCTTGATCATTATGATACTTTCGAAATCCTGCATCGACTTTTTAATACCCTGTATGGATAATTTTGAGATAAGTTGGTTAAATTAGATATTTTTGTTTCGTGATTATCGACCTTCTGCTGTCGATATTTAAAGTAAGGCATATGCCAAGGCTAAAATCTATTTATTTGGACAATACAAATAAATATGATTAAGACTGTACTACATATTATGACGTAACATACCCAGTAACATGGTAATATATAGATATAGTTATTTTTGTGGAGATATTAGCATCTCCTTCACCAAGTGAGCGACAAGGCAAAAGTAGTCGAGCGAGACTCGTTTCCTCAGCTCCTCCTTCAGCTGTTGCAACGTCCAGCTACCGTAGTCCATTGTTCTTATAAAAGAACCAAACCAAACACGTAACAATAATCAAAGCGTGCGCCAGTCAGACAAACACGTTTATTTTGTTTTGATTCCTTCCACGATTCGACTACTTCGCCAGCACATTCGAGTTGCCTATTCTCAATTGAAATATGTATTTCAATAAACCAGGAAGTTGATCTATGTAATTCGTAGTTTTAACTATCACCTGCATGCTCTTTTTATGTTTAATGTATTTTCATTTACTTTGTTTCCAATCAATGGTGTACCTGTTTGGTAATACCGAGATGGCCAAATAATCTGAATGCCAATTTCACCAGAAAATCAACTTAACTCCTTTTGATCACGAATAGTACTATTTTACCTGTGTTTTACTACTTAGAAAGAATTGTGTAGAAATATGTATCATTTAAGCTCGATGCATTTTTTTTGTGTATAGAATGACTCTGAAGGAATATTTTATTTTGCTTGTGTGCGCGATGAACCGCCGATTGTGATGCCACCTGGTGGCAACCACGAGTTTAGAAAATTCCCCATTGCCTTCTCATTCATACACACTCTCATTACTTTCTCCATCCCACCTACTAAGACCACATGCTCCTCTCAAGTAACTCATTTCCACAGCACCTATTCTAGACTGATGAGCCCTACTCCATGCCCACGTCTCCGATGCATATGTCAGTGTTGGCAGGATATACTATTTCGTAGTCCCCTTTTCACTTCCATACTCACACTTCTACCCTTCATAATCCTCCCCAGTGATCCTATGACCTGTCTACCTTTCACTGCTCTCTCCCTAATTTCTCCTTCCATACTCCCATGTTTACACAGAACTGTACCCAGGTCCAGTGTAATCGCGATAGAGAGAAAGTGATGCAACATTGCGGCGAAGAGCGAGAGAAGTTGTAGTGAATCAGTAAGAGGAGGAGAGTTGATGAGACGAAAGGCCTTTAACTCCACCTTATCCAGGAGTGTTGTGAATGTTGAGCCACCCCACACATGAGAGCCATACTCCATACAGGGGCAGATAAGACTCCTTTACAGAGACAGCAACTGTGTGGGGGTGAAGTATTCACGGAATCTGCGCAGCACACCCAACTTATTTGAGGCTGTTTTAGCTAGAGAGGTAATGTGATCTCTCCAAGAGAAATTGTGAGAGAGACTCCAAGAATATTAAGAGAGGGGGAAAGGTCAAGTTGTGTGTCGTTGAAGGAGAGGGGATAGTCATCAGGAAGATTAGTACAAGCTGAAAGATGAAGGAACTGTGTTTTAGAAGCATTAAAAACAACAAGGTTCTCTCTGCCCCAGTTGGAGATGAGGGAAAGATCAGAAGTCAGGCATGCTACTGCATCATCATGTGATGTGGAGAGGAGCTGCTGGGATGGGCGGTTGTCAAACTGAGTGGAGTAGTGTAGGGTGGAATCATCGGCATAGGAGTGGATAGGGGAAGAAGTGTAGGTAAGGTCATTTATGAACAGGAGAAAGAGGGTGGGTGATAGAACAGAACCCTGAGGAACACCACTATTAATAGATTTGGAAGAACAGTGACCGTCTACAACAGCAGCCATAGAACGGCCAGAAAGGAAATCAGAGATATAGGTCAGGGTTGCCACGTGGCCGTTTTTTCGGCCAGATTACTGGAATTTGGCCGTAAAATAGAATACTAGGCCGTAGATAAATTTAGTTGTCACGGCCAAGCTATTTGGCCGTATTTGGCCGAATTCAGTAAATGCGTGTATTTACTTAATTAATTCATAGGAAATAAAATTATCATATTGTTCCGTGGATGTCTGTCGACGGGTAACTCTCGTTCACTTCACCTGTTCTGGACGTGTGAAGTTAGGAGTAAGGCCCGTAGTTTAAAAAAAAATTAGGGGCCCTTACTGGAGCTCTATGAATTCTCCAAACTACTCCGGGCAACAGATTCCCTATAAGAAATACTTCAGGGTTCTGTCGCCTGGATTATTTTGGAGGATTCATAGAGCTCCAGTAAGGGCCCCTAATTTTTTTTTAAACTATGGGCCTAAGCGCGAGTTAGCAGGGTACCTCAAAGTTCCTAACTGTTCTTCTACAGTTCCCTATTATAAGCGATTACGATTACATGCATTCAGATAAGCTTCCTAGTTATTGAGGTTGCTTCAATTTTTTCAGCTAACATACACTACCTCTCCGTTCTGTATAGTATCATGTCGGCAAATAAATGGAAAACCAGTTATGAAAGTGGCAGAAAATATAATAAGTCATGGGAAGAAAAATATGTGTGGGAGAGCAAAGCTAGTGATGGAAGTGAAAATGCATATTGTAAGCTTTGCAAGACACAACTGGCTCCTAAAGCATCATGTCTCGCAGATCATTAGAAGTCAAAAGGCTACTCAAGTAGGGTCACTGCATCGAGTAAGAGTTCTGCCTGTAGATTATATGCCTAAGAAATGTGACAAAGAGAAAAAACGTATTGAACTAGAATTTGCCGTGGCTATATTGTGTCACTGTTCGGTAGCAAGTGTCAATCATCTTAGTGAAATGATGAACAAAAATGGTAAAGGTCGTACCAAGTGCAGCAAGCACTGATGTGGCGTCAGACAAGCATCTTTTTGTCTAGAGTGACATCAGCGTCTTCAACAAGCTTCATTATTCAGATAAAGGTACCCCCATATGTATTATGCATAACATTCTTCTCATAAATATTTTTGGCCGAAAGATTTGGGCGATATCTTTAACAGTTTGGCCGATTTGGCCGTGAGGTGTTGGATTATTTGGGCGTGAACGTCTTCTACCACCTGGCAACCCTGATATAGGTGCAGAGAGAGGGATAGAAACCGAATGAGGGCAGTTTGGAGATTAAAGATTTGTGCCAGACTCTATCAAAAGCTTTGGATATGTCGAGGGCAACAGTAAAAGTTTCACCAAAGTTCCGAAAAGAAGATGCCCATGAATCAGAAAGGAGGGATAGAAGATCGCCAGTAGAGCGTCCCTGATGGAAACCATTCTGACGATCTGAAAGAAGGTTGTGACAAGTAAGGTGCTTATTAATTTTAGAGTTAAGAATAGATTTGAAGACTTTAGATAGACATGATGTCAATGCAATGGGGCGATAGTTGGAGGGTTGGGAGCAGTCTCCTTTCTTCGGAACAGGTTGGATCAGAGCAAACTTCCAGCTGGAAGGAAAAGTTAGATGATAGACATAGACGGAACAGTTTGCCTAGGCAGGGTTTCAGCACAGAAGCACAGTTCTTGAGAACAACCGGAGGAATCCAATCAGACATGTACGCCTTCCGAGTGCTAAGGCCAGAGAGGGCAGAAAATACTTCCTCTGAAGAGATTCTGATGACAGACATAAGTAAGTAAGCGCGGGGCGGAGTTGGAGGAACAGAGCCGGAATAGTCCAGTGTGGAGTTAAAGGCAAAGGTTTGAGAGAAGAGTTCAGCTTTATCAGGTGAAGAGATGGCAACATTTCCATCAGGAAGGATGAGCGGAGGGAAAGAGGAAGAAATAAAGTTACTGGAGTGATATTTGGCTAGATGCCAGAAAGAACGAGAGGTGGAAGAGTTGGACAGGTCATTGCACTTGGCACGGATGAAGGATTTTTTGGCTCGTCGGTGAACAGATATGGCAAGATTCTGGGCAGAGGTATACAGAGCACGAGATTTATCAGTTTGAAGGCGTCAGTACCGTCTGAAAGCTTCCTCATTGTTGTGGACAGCAGTAGAACAAGCGTGATTAAACCAAGAGTTTCGTGAATTAGTAAGAGGGAAAGAATATGGAATGTATGCCTTCATGCCAGAGGATCCCCTCCGAGATGCATGCAGCACACTCAGAGGGACCCCGGCCACGAAATCCAAAATCATTCCATGGGAAATCTTGAAAGTATTGCCTCAGATCATCCCAGTTGGCAGTGCTGTAGTGCCACAGACGCCGCTTCCTGGGAGGGTCCAAAGGTCTTACTGGAGTGATAGGACAGGATACTGAAATAAGATTGTGATCGGAGGAGCCCAATGGAGAGAAGTTCAACAGCATAAGCAGAAGGATGAGAGGTTAGGAATAAGTCAAGAATATTGGGCTGATCTCCCAAGGCAGTCTGGAATACCGGTAGGGTACTGAATTAACTGCTCTTGGTCGTTGAGGATAGAAAAGATGAAGGTTTGTTCACCAGGTGGATCAGTGAAGGGAGATGAAAACCAAAGGCGGTGGTGAACGTTGAAATCTCCTAAAATGGAGATTTCTGAGAAAGGAAAATGGGATAGAATGTGTTCCACTTTTGAGGTAAGATAGTCAAAGAATTTTGGATAGTCAGTAGAGTTAGGAGAGAGATATACAGCACAGATGTATTTAGTTTAGCCGAAGCTAGAGGGTTGAGAATTCATTAGAGTCAAGTTCAGGAACATGAGAACAAGTGAGGTCGTTGCGTTCGTATACGCAACAGCCGCCTTTGGCACGAAACTGAGGATAGAGAAAGTAAGAGGAGACAGAGTAGGGGTTGCTGTCAGTTGATGTTGAGATCTGGGTTTCAGTGAGGAAGAGAAGATGAGGTGCTGTTCAACAGAAGAGAAGTTGGAGGAAAGACCACAAATGTTGCAAATATTTATAAAGAGTGAGTCAGGCAATGGTTCAGGGCATCTCAGGGGGTCGTCAACAAAAAGTCCTGGCCTGGTTAGAGCTGGAGGTAGAGTGGGCCTCGGGCTGCACCCACGGGGTGCGTGCAATGGTGGCATGGCCGAGGGGAACCAACCGGTGCCGAGTGAAATGTGTGTGTGTGCTTGGCTCGCTACAGTACCCCTCCTTCCCCCGACAGAAGGAAAAACAAAAAAGTTTATTTGGTTACATGAAAAGGAAATGGAGGCCTGGTCCGAAGTTCATGGCAGGGAACTCGAAGAGACCGAAGGGCGTGGTGATGATGGAGTGTCTGACACTGGGATCATTGATGGCTTCGTTCGTAGACATGGATAGTTATGCTAGGAAGTCTTGAAGGATAGTGTCGTATTGGCTGGCCCTGAGGATGTGGGTGATGGTAGGAGTAGTACGGCAGCACAGTCGTGTGGGAATGGTAGCGCCCGTTGGCTGGTGAATGAGGGTTCTATGAGTAGGTCGTGGGCCATAAGGAAGTCCACCTTGAGGATTGGGTAGTGGACCTCGGCCACGACGAACGACCACACAAACCATTCTTCCTGGATGAGGGTGATGGTCCTGCTTCTCGTGCCGAAGGTGGTGATTAGAGAGAGGCTGGCTGCCAGTAGGTCATATGCCGTGGACGCCTGCATTTCTCTGTCTCTTGCTGATGGAGGTACCTCGCTATCCTCAGAACCAGAGTCAACGAGAAACTGCTCACCTGACCCCAGGTCCTCCACCCACAGGAGAGTGCGAGCGGTGTGGTCGTGGGTACTGGGTGTAGAGGGTGACGTTTGGCGGCTGGAGAGGCGTGACTGGTGTCCGTCTTGGTAGAGGTGGTGGCGTTAGCGTGTGGCGCTGGAGTGTTATGGCGTGGAGGGCAGGCGGTTAAATGAACATATAGAGAGAGGGAGAGAGAGAGTACAAGATGTCCCTTCCACATGAAACTTTTCCTCTCTGTTTCAAAGTTAAACTATATAATGCAGCAAAATAATGTAACATCCCATCCATACTCTTTTCCTATAAGACATAAATAAATTAATACAAATTTAATATACAGTAGAGAGAGTGCAGTTGGTCACACATTAAGCATTCTCCCTCTCTATATCAAACGTTTAGTAATACAACAGTACTCACCTTGTGATGATTGTAAATGCAGTGTTGGTAGTGCCAAGGTAAATATAGTTTCACATATCGACATATAAATAATATTTGTCTTTTTCTTTACCCTCATGTTACTGTGATATGTATGAATGTTGATAAAATATTTACAGAACAATAAATATATTCATGTATGCAGTAGATGAGGAAGTTAATTTATAATAATATATTGGGTAAAATAGTTATTCATACAATTCTTAACCTACATTGGTGGCACCACTTATAATCCTTCCACATCAGGCTGGTGTAATTAACTGATTAAGGGATGCCGCTCCCCAAACTCATGTGCCACATTCATATGTTAACATTATTTATAGTAATTTTTTTCATTTATTTATTATCCATGTCAGTAAATAAAAGTTAAATCATGGCTATAATATATTCTGCAGAAATTTCACAGTAGTCTCTAATATTCTGAGTCAAAGCTAGCTGTGGGATTCATGTGGTTCCAGTGATTTATATATTTTTGTAAGACAAAGTTAACTTATTAAATACAGATGTACCTTGCAGTTATCTTTAAGCAGTTCATAATATAATTGCACTCTGAATGAGAGAGAGAGAGTGGTGGGAAGATTATTTTTTTACTCGAGTAATGGGGTTATCAAAAAATTCTGCAATAACAGAATATGGATTGAATTATGAATAAACTGTATTTTTTTATTCCAGTAATTATGTAAGTAATGGAGTTCTCAAATAACTTTACAATAATATATATTTTACTATAAATGAGAATGAAATGTTGACTCGTACCATTATAAAGTTAATGCAGTTATCAAATAAGTATTCTATTATTATGTATCTCTCTCTCTCTCTCCACATGTATTATAAATTAATTTTATCTACATCACAATTACAGTCCAGTATATTCAGTATATCCTTAGGTTTCCCTACTGCACTGCGATAATACAACAAAATTAAATTATATTTACCTTCTTCCATTTCGGGTAAATGAAGAGTTGGCACTGCTCCAGCCTTGAACTTCCTTTGCTTTGGTGGTACTGGTATGTCCAACAACTCGCACTTTAAATTTCTTTCGTATGAATGCAAATCAAAATGGCGACTACAAATGCGACCAGTTTTCCGCTTTTTTGTCGCACCACAAACTTGTATCCATTTTTCTCTAAGTTTTTCATCCTTGGGAAGGTCATGAAAATGGAGTATACTTCCCTTATAATGCACAGATGTACATCCACGAACAATACACACAGTGGGCATTTTCCACAAATGAATCTGTACCTTTTACACAAACCACAGCGCACGCATTTACTTTTCTTGGAGAGCACACTATCATTAGTCAGGTCAACTGTCATGCGCAGAGCGTACCAATTTTCATACACATTGCCCGCCCACTGAAACTACCTGGCTTAGCTAAATTTACCTTGGGTAGTGCATCACTCTTGATTCTAATTAGGGAACTCGGCACTTCCAAGTTCAGCAGTTCATATTTGAGGTTGAGTTCATACGCATCAGGTTCAAAGTGAAGACTGCATATTCTGGCGGTGTGAGGATTGACTGTGTCTCTTCTATTGCAGAGTTTAATCCACTTGTATAACTGTTCTTCTTGGGGAAAAGTAAAAAACTGAATACTTCCACCTTTTGCACCCACAAACTGAACAAACACTAGGCATGGTGTACAGAGAGCAATCACAACACTATAACAATGTGGCAGTGAGCTTCTACTTGACAGTCCCAAGGTCTCCTGATAACTAACCTCGAAACCTGCGACCTACCCCCCGGCCGATCTTCTCCGTGACATCAAAGCATAGGGTTGAAGCAGTCTGACCTTCTTTATAAAGGACCTTGGGCGCCATGTTGTTACCCAAATAGACAGACACACTCATAGGTTATATTACTCGTCACAGTTTTGTAGGCAAAATAAATGGTTAGACAGTAATCATAATTTATTTAACATCATTATGCTTAATAGGGTACTTCATTTTTCACTGAGTTCTACCCTGTTTACTCTATTTAATAAGATGATGTGAAAATTTTGACCCCTAACCTCTTTTCACTCCAAAACGACTAGGCTATAGTAATCAAGCCCATATTATGACTGTTTGGGAAGTCATTTAGGAAATAGGTGTGATAATTTACAGCACATTTACTTCAGCCCTTTCAGAGTTATATAGAGGTTAGGGTTTGCAATTTCCTGTCAGCTTAGAGTGAACAAGGTAGTTAACACTAAGGGGAAATTTTCTTGTTGGTAAATCTGGAGCAACTAAATCCTCCAAACTATTGCAAGCAACAGGGCACAGGTATTATTCTCAATGTGGTCCTGTTTCCAAGTATACTTTGGATGAATAAAGGTGCTTCAATTCACCATAAAGAACATTTCCCCTTAATTTTAATTGCATTAATGTTATGTTAAGTGGGAAGTACAGTGTTGGTAAATGTGAAGCAAATGATTCCTCCAAACTATTCCAAATAACAGAACACCATTATTTTTGTTCATCTGGTCCTGTTTCCTGGCATACTTAGGAGGAATCAAGACACTCCAATGTAACAAAAATGAAGTACCCCATAAAGCATAATGATGTAAAATAAAATATGATTACTGTCTAACCATTTATTTTGCCTACAAAACTGTGACAAGTAATATAAGCTATGAGTGTGTCCGTCTACTTGGGTAACAACATGGCGCGTAATATGAGTACAGTATGTCCGTCTACTTGGGTAACAACATGGCGCCTGTTCGATAGTTGGCTAAACTCTATATATTATAATTATATTTACGGCCAGGGTTCTTGTGAAATTTTTATTTCATTACCCTAAAAAGTGGGTTGAAAATACCTTATGTGGAGATATATTACCTTAGATACTGAACTATAATAGGCGACCATTTTAACACAAATTAAACCCTTGACACATGATATATATATATATTGATAGGAATGAAAGGTATAATCCATATGAAAGCATAAATTTTCTTTTATGACGACCCAGGAAATAACGAAGGAAGATTCATAAAAATTACCGGTAAATGTTGAAAGAATTACCATTATTGCGTACAGTTTTTCTACCTTCATTACCCACTTATTTAGACGATTCTAAGACTATTTTCTTCTATGGCATTTCCTCCGCAAATGCCCCATTTTCAAGATAGGGCATATTCAAATGGGGCATCTTGAAATTAGCCTGACCTTACCTAACATAACCTAGACCACAGCAGACTACCAGGGGTATATTTTAGTATCATTACCCAAAATTTTGGACCATTCTAAGACACTTTTCATCTATGGTGTTTCTCTCGGAGATGCCCCATTTTACAAACATAATTTGGAAATTAGTCTGACCTAACCTAACCTAGACCACAGCAGACTACCGGGACCTAACCTGGGCAAACTACCGGGATATAACCGGTGTAAATTATCATAAAGTGACCGGGGCAAATTCCAGGGACCTAGCCGGATGTGGTAACACTGCGCGGCCCTAGCCAAAAACACAGTACTTCTGTAATAATACCCTACTGGTACCTAACCAGGGAAAACTACCAGGACCTAACCTGGGCAAACTACCGGGAAATAACCGTGGTAAAGTACAGGAAATGACCAGGGCAAAATACTGGGACCTAGCAACACTGCCACACAACTGTACTTCTTTCAATTAATACCATATTACCTTAGATGGTCCCATGTACTTGGTATTTATTGAAAAAATTACCATTTTGTAGCAGTGTTGCCAGATACGGCTAGGTCCCAGTATTTTGCCCCGGTCATTTCCTGTACTTTACCACGGTTATTTCCTGGTAGTTTGCCCAGGCTAGGTCCCGGTAGTCTGCTGTGGTCTAGGTTAGGTTAGGTCAGACTAATTTCCAAATTATGTTTGTAAAACGGGGCATACCTCGAAAACGGGACATCTCCGAGAGAAACACCAAAGAGTATGGAAGGTAAAGAGGGGACACTCACGACCGCCCCTATGGGGAGAATGTAACAGCGGGAACAGTGGTGCCGCCCGACGGCAAGCATGTTAAACTACACGTCAACACCAATGCTACTTTTCTTGTTGTTATCGCTTATGAAGATTGGAAAAATACTTTTTAATTTACATTATGCACATACATATATCGATGTACAGTACTTACCTGTAGCGCTTCCTTAGTAATTTCCAGATTTTTTTTTTTAAAGTAGCCTACATTTTAACTTGTAACTAACATTTGACACGCTCACGTCCCTACCGCTGTACTGTGTTACACCATATCCTGAGGAGTCCAAGAATACTTCCCCAGTGTCTTTACATGGCATAAAAGGCTATTAAAAAGTCCCAATTTATACAATTACTTTATTCTCTAACCCACCGTAATGCTCGGCACACTCACACACACAAAAACACATCAAATCCACTGTCATTCAGATAGGGCTATGAGAGAGGAAAAGGGATTCATTGAGAGAATCAAAGCAAAGTGTAAAGATACACTTGAGGCTATTGTGCCATGCCAGTAACCTTTCATAAGTTTGGAGGAGATGGGAGCTCCCTTACCTCCCAATCACTTCATGCCCTATCTGTTCCCATCATTCTTTTTCATTCTAAGCTTTGTCTAGCAGTATGGAAATGTTTTTGTCTGATTACTTTTTTTTTTTTTTTTTTTATAAATGGACTTGCCCGAGCAATACCAACTGCTTTGTCAAGCACATCTAATAAGCAAACAATTGCACTTATAAAATCTCTCATATAATATTTATAATTTTGATTATTCCTTACCTTTCTTACTACTGTAATTCATATTTGGGTGTACCGTAATGGTTTAAGTTATAGGCTGGGGTGTTGCTTATATTCGAAGTCACTTATTAATCATAAAACAACCTAAAACTTTTTTTTTTGCTCATACACTATATTTTTATACTCTATACACTTAAAGCTATATACAAAGTATGAAGTTCGGTAGTCTCAGCCACTAGGAGTGATGAGCCTGAGTGTAAATAGTCATTAAAAGGGGTAAGGTCAGTTATTAAATAATAAGTTTGGAGGATTACAGGAATTTTGTCTAGTTGACAATGTTTCTATTCACTGCAATAATGACCCAAAGATTTAAAAAAAAAATTTCAAGAATATTTCTGAAAAAATAAATGTACTCACTGTCAGTAGGAGATGCAAGCAACTTTGATTTTTTATTTGGAATGGGATCCCTCGAAGTACGAGGTGGTCTCTTGCTTGTCACTTGAGGAGGAAGGTTGGGGACATCAAATTTTGTTGGGACAGCATCCCACACTAGCTTCTTTTTGTCCGAGTTCATGAATTGGCTGTCTTCAAAGTGCTCGGCACAAAACACACAACTTCGGTACAAACTCTCAGATGTTCTACCCAGAAGATCTTCCCTTCTCGAATGCTGCACCCATCTCCTTGACCTATAAATTAAGGTATTTATTGAAAGAATTACCATTTTGTAGCAGTGTTGCCAGATCTGGCTAGGTCCCAGTATTTTGCCCATGTCATTTCCTGTACTTTACCACGGTTATTTCCCGAGTTTGTCCAGGTTAGGTCCCAGTAGTCTGCCAAGGTTAGGTCCCGGTAGTCTGATGCAGTCTAGGTTAGGTTAGGTAAGGTCAGGCTAATTTCAATATGCCCCATTTGAATATGCCCTATCTTGGAAATGGGGCATTTGCGAAGGAAATGCCATAGAAGAAAATAGTCTTAGAATGGTCTAAATAAGTGGGGGTAAATTTACAGAAGAACTGGGTTCACTATATTGTATATTTTAGTATCATTACCCACTATTTTGGACCATTCTAAGACACTTTTCATCTATGGTGTTTCTCTCGGAGATGCCCCGTTTTCGAGATATGCCCCGTTTTACAAACATAATTTGGAAATTAGTCTGACCTTACCTGACCTGACCTAACCTAACCTAACCTAGACCACAGCAGACTACCGGGACCTAACCTGGGCAAACTACCGGGACCTAATCTGGGTAAACTACCAGGATATAACCAGTGTAAACTATCATAAAGTGAATGGGGCAAATTTCCGGGACCTAGCCAGATGTGGTAACACTGCGCGATCCTAGCCAAAAACCCAGTTATTCTGTAATAATACCTAAGTGGCTAATGAAGGTAGAAAAACCGTAGGGCAATTCGGTAAATATTGAATGAATTACCGTTATTGCGTACGGTTTTTCTACCTTCATTACCCACTATTTTAGATCATTCTAAGACTATTTTCTTCTTTGGCATTTTCTCCGCAAATGCCCCATTTACAAGATAGGGCATATTCAAATGGGGTATTTTGAAATTAGCCTGACCTTACCTGACCTGACCTAACCTAACCTAGACCGCATCAGACTACCGGGACCTAACCTGGGCAAACTACCGGAACCTAACCTGGGCAAACTACCGGGAAATATTCGTGATAAAATACAATAAATGACTGGGGCAAAATACTGGGACCCAGCCGGATCTGGCAACACTGCTGCAAAACGGTAATTCTTTCAATAAATACCGGCAATTCTTTCAATAAACACCAAATGATTCAATATATATCACTAACCTTTCCTTATCTTTAGGGAATCGAAAAAAAGACAAATCCGGTTTTTTCTTCCTACTGTTAGTGCATCTTATCGAGGCACAAAACTGTGTACCAACCATGCTGATTTACCACGCCAGTGACGCCACAACTCTAGTTTTACGCGCTTCACACCAGGGGTGCCACCGTCGCTAAAATAACACTGGTGCGAGCGGAGTGTCCCCTCTAGACCTTCCATACTCTTTGGAAACACCATAATTATATGAAGTGTCTTAGAATGGTCCCAAATAGTGGGTAATGATACTAAAATATACAATATAGTGAACTCAGTACTTCTATAAATTTTATCTATTATTTAAACCAGTAGTTGGGTGTCTATCACTGTATTTCACTGTCTGACCACTAGCGCCGCCCTGGGCCCCTGGTGGAGGACCAACCAACCAAGTAATGTAAACACTACTTCCACCTGTTACTGTACTGTGTTGCCAGATTTACAGATTTTGAGCCTGATTTCAGATTTTCAGAGTTTGGCTCTAAAATAGGCTAAATTTACAGATTTTTCCCATCGGGGTCGTTATATTAAAAATATATCCACAACTATAGCCTAATTGGTAAATATTGAAAGAATTACCGTTATTGCGTACGTTTTTTCGGTATTTATTGAAAGAATTACCGTTTTGCAGCAGTGTTGCCAGATCCGGCTGAGTCCCAGTATTTTGCCCAAGTAATTTATTGTACTTTATCACGATTATTTCCGGGTAGTTTGCCCAGGTTAGGTTCCGGTAGTCTGCCCAGGTTAGGTCCCGGTAGTCTGATGCGGTCTAGGTTAGGTTAGGTCAGGTCAGGTAAGGTCAGGCTAATTTCAAAGTGCCCCATTTGAATATGCCCTATTTTGGAAATGGGGCATTTGCAGAGGAAATGCCATAGAAGAAAATAGTCTTAGAATGGTCTAAATAAGACAAATGCCATCACATCCGCAGATAACTTTCCCCTGAAAAAAAAAAAGACACATATCTACACCCTACAAGTATACGATCCACTAGAGGCAGCCGCAACTTAAAATATCATTCATACATACCAGACAAACACTGAAATATTTAGGCACTCACTCCTTCTTTCCCCGCAGCATCCAGGACCAAGAGTGGAATCATCTCCCATCTCACGTAGTTAATAGCCTCACTCTTGACACGTCTAGAAATAGGATCACCCTAGGTCAGTATATTCCCTTGACCTTGGGATCACCAATCATTACCTAGCTCCCGAATCCTAATCCTCAACCTGCAGTCCCTGACCCAATCCACCCTTATCCTAACCCCATTCCTAATCCTCCCCTGGATCCTTAAATCCCCGCACAACCCCCGCATATTATGCTGCCCATGACCATCAATTTAAGTTGACCGGGCCACAACTTGAACTTGAACTCCCAGCGTCCAAAAGCTTTAAGGAAAACGTGAAATTTGTTCCAGTTATCCCTAAAATTATGTCAAAACTGATATTAAATTACACATCAAGTTGCCTTTTTATGTATAATAAACTGCTTTATGATGTACAGATTTTTCTTCAGAGTTAATACTTGTAGGCGACAGATTTCTACAGATATTTTGTCCATGTTTGTCAGATTCTCATTACTTGTCAGCTAATAATATTGCAATTATCTGCGCCGGCGAACTACTGGTTAGGTTAGGTTGGGTTAGGTAGGGTTTGGTTACCTTTATCAATACTCAGTGGAATTATCTTGTGGAAATGTATTCTTTGCTAGATATTTCAATTTTAAAATACGACTTATTTCTGTAGCAAAGGGACGAACCACAGAGCTACAAACATAGAACGATCGACCCTGTGTTATTAGATAGGGGAGGAGTGTCGCCACAGTCGATCGCTCAATACGTACGTACTTGTATAGTATGTTTCGATCCACAGTTATTGACATTTCCCTGATTTGTAAAGCATTGTATCTTGTTATTTAATTATGCAGGTTTTGTTAAATCAATTAACAAGGCTAAGATAATGTCCATACGGAAAATTATGCAAAGAAATTAAACTTAAACTGGTTTATTAAACAAGACAAATATATATAACTGTAATCTGTCTCCCTCTCCCTCCACTTACCTTACATACATACATACATATTACTCTAGTGTGACATTCATACATACATACATATTACTCTAGTGTGACATACATACATATTACTCTAGCTAGTGTGACATACATACATACAGTCGTGGTCAATAATAATCATCCACATATGGGTAACTTTAACAATTTACTGTGTAATGTTTTCATGTTCACATATTATTTTATTGTTTTAAGCAGTGTGTAACTGTTTGTATTAAATTAAACGATGGCACTATACTTATTTATTGGAATGTTTATCAGCTAAGGAACAGAGGGAAGCTGTCAAAATCTTACGTGAGTTACTCCTATATGGATGATTATTTTTGACCACGGCTGTACATACATACATACATATTACTCTAGTGTGACATACATACATACATATTATTCTAGTGTGACATATATACATACATACATATTACTCTAGTGTGACATATATACATACATACATATTACTCTAGTGTAACATACATAAATACACACATTCTAGTGTGACATGCATATATACACACATATTACTCTAGTGTGACATACATTCATACTGAACAATGTGAACATAAAATACTGATCATAATAGAGATTAAGTACGTTGTATATATATTATAAGAAGGTGACTGTGGATGAGAGCCAACGATAGTTTTCTTTATCTAACTCATTTCACCTATTAACCGAAATGTATTTATATTTAATCAGCCATTCGCTGATATATCGGTTAAAGAAATACTTATTCATATATTGTGAGTCACTATAATGTAGTTAATATACCATATCATCAATAAAAGACCGAATAAATGAAATAATATCTTACCCTGCTGGCATAATCTAACAGGCTGGGAAGCGGATGGGGACGGCTGGCCATTCTTTGCTAATGGGTCTTGTGATTGGTGCAGCCAGCACCTCCAGTAAGCGCGTCCCTCATTGGTCCATCATTCCTCCCCCCCCCCCCCCGCCAAGCGTCCCGCGCTCTTCAACAGCTGACAAACGTAAACAAACATTCTTGTGATCCCTCCATCCACTCCAGTACACCCCTCTCAAGTCTCAACATCAGATAAAATAGACATAGGGCCGATTCCGGTAAATTTACAGAAAACCTGGATTCACTATATTGTATATATTAGTTTCATTATCCAGTATTTTAGACCATTCTAAGACACTTTTCATCTATGGTGTTTCTCTCGGAAGTGCTCCGTTTTCGAGATATGCCCCGTTTACAAACATAATTAGGAAACTAGTCTGACTTGACTTGACCTAACCTAGACCTCAGCAGACTACCGGGACCTAACCTGGGCAAACTACCGGGTATAACCAATGTAAACTATCATAAAGTGACTGGGGCAAATTTCCAGGACCTAGCCTAATGTGGTAATACTGCTCAAGCCTACCCAAAAACCCAGTTATTCTGTAATAATACCCTGATTCCACAGTCATTTTCGTTTGTTAGGTTCTTCCCTGACCCAATGTATCTTAATCAGGACCTAACTTGGGCAAACTGCCGCGACCTAACCTGTACAAACTACCGGGACATAACTTAAGTATAATTGACACTTTTAAGATATTGTCAGGAAAGTATGATGAGGATGTATGCACAGGTATGTATCATTCCCATGAGAGCAGAATCTAGAACAAGAGGGCATTTAAAAAAAAAATATTAGGAATGAACTAGGCATGATAAAAGGAAAAATTGCTTTTGTAATAGTCAATGAATGGAAAGCACTGACCCAGTATGAGGTCACTTATGAATCTATAAAGAAGTTTGAGAGTAATCTTGATAGAGTATGGTGAAGGCAAGAATTGAAGTTTGATTACAAAGCCAAGATTCAGAATTATAAAAATGTTGTGTGGCCACCACCAGTGAAAACCCGCAGAAGTGCTGGTGTTGGTAATGAGCTGCATACACACGCCTAGTTTGCCTTTTTCCCCACCATCTACTGTAAGATACTGTGAGATTAAGCAGACTATGGGGACCACCTAACCTGGGCAGACTACCAGCAGGACTGTCCAGTGTGTGCAGGGGCAGCAAAACATTGGACTTAGGCTCTGGAAAGCTGTCATTTTCTATATACTGTTATGACAAAAAAAAAGGGGGGGGGGGGAGGGCAATCTCATCTTAAATTCATTACACATCATCATAATGCATTGTTCTCTCTTGAAATATACACATTTTGTAAATGTTTGCCATATGGACCTCTTATACAGTAGGCTAATACCGCTTGTGGGGTTTTTTCTCTAACCTTTAAAACTTACTTGCAAAATTAAACCCTATTATCATAAATCTTGCCAGCAGGTAGATCTATATGGATGAATAGAAATATGAAAGCTGGGAAGTGAAGATGTTTTCATATGTTATGTTTATTGGAGAATTGTTTATTTAGCAGTGTAGATGTACTGCAATATTTCTTTATGCTTGAGGTATTGTTTATGTTTTAGCTGGTGAAATTGAAAAGTTAGGTACAAATACTCTATATTGTATAAGGAATCACCAGGGATACAAGGAAAGAATAAAGGCCCCAGACATAAGGGGTTGAAATAAAGTTACAGTACTACTGGAAAAAGTCTTTTTTTAAACTACAAAACCAATGAACAATGTTGCCCTTCAATTATATTTCGTAAAAAGTAAAGCATTTTTTTCAAATACCAAATTATGTACAGATCAAAAGGTTAAGAAATAGATCCATAAAAATGCATGTAAACAGAAAATCTCATCAAAGCTCGCCCAAATATATGGGGCAAAAAATAAACATAATTTATGGGATATGTTCTATTTGCAGCATAAAAAAACTCTGTTCTCCCATCTGACTAGTGTTCTGCCTCACACACCATGTCCCACAACTTCACTTCCTGACAAAATTCCACATCCTGCATTCTCTCCACATGCCCAAACCATACTCCCATGTTTCCACAGAACTATTCCCAGGTCTATTATTATAAAACAGTAAATTCAGCAGTAACTATGTTCATCACAAATAGCACCAGTGGACAGGATTGGAAAACTGATATCAGACTGAGACTTTGCCAGACTTTCAACAATCTCCTGTCTTGCTCTAACACTAGGCTTTTTCAGACTTTTCCCTTCATCCTTTCGCTTTCTCTTCTTTGTTGAATGCAATCTGTCTTGTTTCACTACATTTTTATTGCTTGGCTCTAAAACAGTAGAAGTATCTACAGGCAAGTTATTTGACTGTGCAGGATATGTTCTGCCAGCATGTACTATACCATATGCTTCTGATAAATGGTTGTTTAATGCTTTAACACTTTCAAGGTCTTTCATTTCATCACATTCAGAGAGAAGTGATTGCAGTTTCATCTTTACTTCTGTTATTTGTTCCTCAACTTGTGACCTAGTGCTATCCTCCTTACACACAATATCTTCTATCATCTCAATTTCCTCGGTGGGAGACTTTGGTTTGCTTGGATGGGACTTGTTCTTCAAAAAGTTACCAACAGCATGTATATGCTTACAGATGTTCTTTCTTCCTGCAGCATTGTCATCACAAGAGCATATATACATGCATTTACATACTTGGCAATATGGACATCTGTCTCTGCAAGATTCACAAGTGACATTATGTGCCTCTATCTGGTAATATTTATTCTTATAAGTGTCGGAACACACAGTAAAAAGACCATGGTCTTCTTGAATAACTTCAAGGGACATTCCCGTCGTGTGCCGTTCACTTACCGGTAAAGGACTCCTTGCCACTCGGTTCTTCATCAAGTCCACCATTCTCTTATCTTTCACCAAATTTTCCAAAGCTAATAGTGTATTATCTAACCTTTTTACCTTCTTGCCCTTCAAGTATACATACTTCAAAAGTCGATGCATGCTTTCCAGGTGGTTATTCGTGCTGAGAGTTATACCCCTCCTAAAGCACATTGGCCATAACTGAATTCTGCTTGCACACAAATAATATACCTTGAAATAATCATGAAAATTCTTAAATCCAGACTCCAATCAGTAGCCCAGAAAACCTTCACATTGCTTATAAAATTTATCTTCCTCTTCTTCATCCATTAATGCTCTTAACATCTGATAAACTGTTGCCTTTTCAATGAATGACACACTGATTTTTGAGCTAATACTCTTCCTGAAGGCCCTATCTGTATGCCAGCTGCAGTTCAAGTATTTAACAGTTATATCCCCACCCATAGTTGCATACCATGCATTTCGGAAAAGGGGATCATCATCACTCATGAACACCTGTGCTTGCACTACACCCATGCGATCTTTTGTCTTATCTAAGAAGACCTTAACAATTTCAGTATTTACTGTGCTACTGATCAGAAAAGCCACTGGGAAACCTTGGTGTAAATCAGTAATAGTCATTAATGTTGTCAACTGAAATCTAGTATACTGACTAATGCAGTGGGTGGAATCCATACATACTTGCAGTTTTTCAGTGTTTTTTAACTGCTCTGAGAACATTAACTGTTGTCCTTCTTTCATAAATGCAAGCACGAATTCTTCCGAGGGGATTTCTGTATTCTGTGGATCCAGTTCCCCTTGATCTTTATAGTATAGAAGTTCTCCAGCATCCTTCATATCTTGAGCAATCAGACGTACACTTGTGCTGTTATCAGAGTGACGACTCTGATTCACACTTAGTCCATATGCAGCAATGATATTTTCTATGTCCTTCTCCAGGATCGATGTTCGATTTCGTCCAGATGTCTCCCGTACTCATTCTAGAATTTTGTGATGCTCTATCCCTTGCATAATCATACCTGAAAAACAAAATATACAGTCACAATATCTGAAATTAATTTAATATGTTAAAATATAATCTCACCTGCAGCAACTAAAAATAATAAAGTAAAGAACTAGCAGATTTAAACAGCAACTAGTTCTGGCAAATATATATACAGTACAGGTACTGTAAAGTACACTATTAGTCAGTCAATAATCTATTGGACAATTTACAGTATTGTATACAGTTTTATGGTTAAGAACACACAATAAAATATCTCTTTCTTGAAAACTAGCATAAGATAATGATTGTAATGCACAACCATTTAGCTCAAAGCAGTCCCGATTGACATAATAAGATGCAGTATTATGTAGCAACTACAGTACATTTCATAAGCAATATTACCATAAAAATATAGCACAGCAATGTAAACTTAATCTAAAAATCACTTATTTAGTAAGAAACAGTTTGGATTTATTCAGGGAAGGTCAACAGTACTGCAACTAATTAAAGTACTTGATAGTTGGACGGAGGCTTTAGATGATGGTGAAGCTATAGATGTACTGTACTGTGATTTCATCAAGGCATTTGACCGTGTCCCACATAGAAGATTGATGGAGAAAGTGGCTAGTTATAGAATTGAGGGAAAGTGCCTTGAATGGATAAGGAGCTTCCTAACTGGAAGGAAACAGAAGGTAATAGTAAATGGTACTGCATCAGATTGGGAAAATGTTACCAGTGGTATTCCTCGGGGATCTGTACTGGGACCTCTGTTGTTTGTGATTTTTATTAATGATCTCCCTGAAGTAGTAAAGAACAACAGTGAAGTATACTTATATGCTGATGACACAAAAGTGTTCAGTAGGATAAAGAATGAGGATGATTGTAGAAAATTGCAAGAGGACTTAAATAAAAGTTCAATAAATAAAAGTTCAATAAAGTACTGTACAGTACATATATCAAGTAGTGACCCATTCTTGTACAGAATTCTACTTTAATGGGTATTTACATTTAAAAAAATCTGAATCAAATATCTATACTGGTATGTGTCCTTCCATTATTTGTTTTTGGTATCATTTATAAACATTGAAAACTACTGTGTAGTCAACTGTCACATTACCTGCAATTCTATCTTTCTCACTCTTGGGCAGTACCATGTGAACTAAGTTTGGAAATCCAAGTTCGTGATCATGATGGTCAGTGTAAAAGGTTACACGAATCCGTCCATCTGCTTTCACAACTTCCATTGATGAGGTGCAGTAAAGCCCCAACTTACAAGTACCTGTTGAGAACCAAAGGAAAATAATATGCTGATCAGTATAGTCTACTGTAATTATATTAGGCCTACAGCCCTATAATCATCTTTCAACATATGATCTCACAACTTCCTAGAATCTGATATGTCAGTGAAATTCTTCTCTTGATCATACTGTTAAGAGAGCAGTCCTCTATGTCTCCCAGAAAACTGATCTGAATCAAATGAGCAGTAAAGGTGGCACATTCAAAGAGGAAAATGATACTGTACAGTATATACCTTGGCTTTTTTCAGTACGTTTTTTTTCTGAAGTATCTTGTGTCTTTGTGGACGACTTCTCACCAGATCTTCAACAGTAAAAGATCTGTTTTTTTCCTTCACTGGACTTCCAGGATCCACCATGAGTTGTGTAGTTAACTCCTACATCCATTTCTATAGAACCTTTCCATGTCAAGAATTCTGCAAGGAGAAAAAATAGTATACAGTACATGTACTTAGGTTAAAGTCAAATATATATGTGGTGCAATGCTTGCATAGTGAACAGTGGTGGAACAGGGTGTAAAATATTGTGAGGAGATAACTTTGTTTTTACGCGACTTGACCTGACCTGGCCTAACCAATTTTCAGGCGAAACAAAATTTTTCCTACTGTCTTTACCATATTATATGTATATATCATGGTAATTCTTTACAAGAGGTCCACGTGGATTTTTGTCACATTTTATATATTTTCATGCATATTTGCATATATGCATATGCAAAAAATTGAGGCAGAGCTCTCATAAAGTATTACTCATCTAACATTACCTTTTAACATCTTCAAGCTTACCTTTTTCAGAGGTGAACTCATGCTGAGTTTTGTGGGTTTCAATCTGATGTTGTGCAAGGAGATGCTCTCGGTAGTTATTAAGTGTTGGGTAGGCTTCATTGCATTTAACCAAAGTAGATCTACCGTCATCTTTACATGGTATAGGCCTAGGCGGAAGCTTTACACCGTGTATATTCCGCTCGTGGGTCCGCTTGTTGCTAACTTGTGTAAAAAGCTTATCACAAATGCTGCACACTAAGGAAGAATCAGCCGGTTTCTCGACTAACTCTTTCCTTTTAGGACATACACCGAGAAATTTCTGTTCATGCACTTTCCTGTAACTTTTCTTGTGAAGTCCTTGTTACAGTAGTTACATTTAAGAAAAGGCGAATTCACTCCCGCCATGGCTATGCTCTCAGTTTGTTTACGTTTGTCAGCTGTTGAAGAGCGCGGGACGCTTGGCGGGGGGGGGGGGATGATGGACCAATGAGGGACGCGCTTACTGGAGGTGCTGGCTGCACCAATCACAAGACCCATTAGCAAAGAATGGCCAGCCGTCCCCATCCGCTTCCAACAGGCTGGCGGGTTGAGGGGAAGGGCAGGTATCATGGCCGCCAACCCACTTCCGGTGGCGACACGCTAGGGGGGGGGGGGGGGTAGCGAGCTCTATATTTTTAGCTCTGTGGTTGGAACTTGGAGGAAGATCGGGCTTGCGACTATACTTTAAACCTCCTCTCAGGGATGCCGTTGGTCCACCAAAAAGGTGGACTCATCCGCCTTCGGAACAGCATTTCCTCTGAACCAGGACAACCCAGTGCCTCAAACATTCCTAACTCATACGCCTCACCTAAAATGCAAGAAAGACATTTCATATAGATGAACCAATGGCACAGGAATGATATGATAAGATATACCGCCCACCGCGGTTTATACTGTAGTTATTATTATTATTATTATTATTATTATTATTATTATTATTTGGAATTTGGAGCTGTGGATTGACCAAACATTCTAGTATTGTGAGAGGGATATGGTAATTTTGGTCAAGGCAGTGCAGCAGAGCCACCTACCAACGAAGGGGAATCACTAACAATTGGCACCTTTACTAACACAGGAGAGGTGGGATTTTTTTTTTTTTTCTTTTTTTTTCTGAAGTCGATTTTGTGGCTGAAATGGTGATTACTGGGTGCTTAACAATAAACTGTTCCACCAAACTCTAAGTTGAGTAAGTATATCTATCAATTTCCCGCTTTTCAAAAGATCCTGAAACAGCTTAATTAATTTGTAAGCTATTGAGTACAGATTTGACTGATTGTGACAGTTATACAGTATTAATTTAATATTAAGGGGAGATTCTCTTGTTGGTTATAAATTGGATATGGCTACTGGTTCCTCCTAACTATAGGCCTACCAGAAAACAGACGCTCTCAGTGGTACGAATTGGGGATCTGTCTGTTTCGTGGCATAGTTTGGAAGAATCACAGCTGCTGTTGGGTCGGCTGTTGCCAGCCAGAAACTAGCTTGTTAGGGACTGTGGAAATTTAAAAACTGTGCTGTCGAAAAATTCCTACACCCACAGTGCTCCATACTTGTTGCTAGTGTTGAAATTTCTCTACACCCGCAATTTAAGGGATAATTAAATATAATTAATCCTTACTTTTATATGTCTATATTTCGCAGAATAAGTAGGGGTTTTGACATGGAGAATCGAGCAATATATTTCATGAAATACCCATCAGTTTTTTTGGAGGGAATTATGTAGAAAAGTGAAATTTCTGTACTTTTAGCCACTCCCATTCAATTCTTCAACTGTTCTTTTTCTTTCTTTCTTGCTTTTATTTTTCCTTCTTGTTGTCCCACCATTCTATCGCCTTTTCCCACATCCTACATGGTCTTCTGGGCCTAGGGTGGTCTTCCTTCATATTCAAATAAAAATTGTCCATTCCCATTTGGGAGAGTACAGTATACATTTCATAATGACTGTACAGTATACATAATCAGGGAATAAAGTATGTTAAGGACCCTGTGATCGTGTATGAAAATTGGAACGCCTCTATTCCTCCAAAGTATGCCGCAAAACAGGTCCCCTATTAGTATCACTGGGATTGTTTGTTTCCTGGCATAGTTTGGAGGAATCATTTGCTCCAGATTCACCAACACTGTACTACCCCCTTAAGTATATTAACCTCATTGTGTGAATGAAAGACAATCTGAAAATTTGTGTTTTTTTAATGTCAAATAATTTTATCTATGGGTAATCACTTGATATAATGAATATAAATACCTAAGTACAACTATACTAGACTTCATTTACACATACACAATAGTCCAAGCCTTTGGGATGAGATCTTCTTAATTATATTCACATAAATTATAAGGTAATACATCAACTTCACATAAAGTGACACTAAACGAGGCTTTTCCTTTCTGTTCCTCTTTAAATACAGCAATAGTACAGGGTAGTCATGGAGTTCCACCGGGGTAATGACAACTCCAATAGTGGGCAGAGGGTCAATTCCACAGTTGTATTCGTTTGTTAGCTTCCTAACCAACCAGGCTTCATTATTTTCCAAAAGCTGACTATCCGCATTCACAAAATCTATTAAACAGTTAGATAATGATAATCACTGCATAGTTTACTCACCAAATTCAATAAATAATTCAGCCATGTCATTTACACGGCTAAGATTCTTTCGTTTGACTGCTTACAAACCACTACGAATGACTGTGGAATCGACCCAGAATAACTCATTGATTGGGATTGACCACCACCCTAGGCCTGGAAGACATTGTGGCTGGTATCATTAATCTACTTCCACCCAAAAATTTGCCTTTTAGTCTGTGGGCAGAGTTGGTGGGGTCCGATAATTTGATTATAAATATCTGGAATATTATAATTGGGTGAAACTGGTATGTGTGTGGGATATTAATGCAAGCATATGAACCCTTTAACAATCAAATTAACAGTTACAGTACATAATTAATTTATTCCATAATATAGAGCACTGTGAACTTTCCTTTCCCAGCACTGCATTACCTACTGTATAATTATAAAGGTGAATCATTTTATTTATAAATTTTATACAAGGTTAGGGGGTTATATTACAGTGGTGGTAAAGCTGGAGCAAATGATTCCTCCAAATTATTCCAAGTAATAGAACACCATTATTTTTGTTAATCTAGTCATGTTTCCTGGCATATGTTGAAGGAATCAAGGCGTTTTAATGGACAAGAGGTATACTATCTCCTTAAGTCATACCCTGGTAATGAATTCTCTACCAGGCTATATAGGGCCGATTCCACAGTGGCTTTAGTTTGTTAGGATCCTCCCCAACCAACCACACTTGTCAGTCTTAATTATATCCAACAACAAACTCAGTATCCATATCCACAGAATCTGTCAGGTAGTTCCATTATTACCCCAGTTTGATGATGGAGTCATCAAATTCATCCAATAATTCACTCATGAGTCATTTATGTAATTCAGTTTCTTTCACTAGGGTGCTTGCAAACCAAAACAAACCACTCTGGAATTGGCCCATCGTCTCCACCACATGGTCAGGCATTAAGGAACCCAAGGGAAGAGGGAAAGGAAGACTGAAGAAAGCCTTACAGTTTCTTAGGAAGGTAAAGGGAAAAGTAAGTCTCATAAAATGTCACAATATGCTGTACATTTTTTTTTCCCGGAATGAGTACACTTCTTTCTATTTTTTTATAAATAACTAAGGAGTGGTAGTGAATTGCAAGCTCTTTAGATGCTTAGTTGCTAACTTTTATTTAATTTGATTCCATAATGTCACTGTACTTTAAATACTGTTAGTATACTGTAATATTTCTGCTAAAAGGTGTAATTCAAATACCTGTACAAATCCACAAACTATAGTGAGAGGGAGCTGTTCTATGCTTCCTATTCTTTGTGTTGTGAGTCATGACCATTTGGTGAAGAAACAATAATAATCCCCACACCTGCCAGCAATGTAAGGATCGTATACAACAACATTGATGGTGTTGACTATGGCGTGGTACCAGTACAATGACTACCTAGACACAATGCAGGGCCATCGTACCAGGACCATGCCATCATCAACACCGCAAATATTCCTGCACACGGCCCTAAGCCTGAAGTGAGGTATTTGCCGCAGACATAAGACAATTCTTTATATTTAAAAATTGTAAAAACTATATATATCCTACTTGGCAAGGTCAAGATTTCAACAGTATATAAATAGCACCAAAATACATCGCTTTTGATCTGCAGGAATCGTCACTGCATAGACCATTTATCTCTCAGTCTCACACCCACACACAACACATACAAAGAAGCTTATACTCTCTCACTCTCATTCCCCCTCTATAGAAGAAAAAAAAACTACCTTAATATTACGAACAGAACTTGCTACCGTGGTAATAATGAGATACACTATGTAAAATGAAATGTGTTTATGAGGAACATCTCTAGTCATTGAAATGGAGGGCTATTGATTCCTTCAAACTATGCTGGGAAACAATCTTGGTGATCTTAACGGGGGATCTGTTTGTTTTGTGGTAGGTATACATTAGAGGAATCAATTGCCCTCCAATTCCCCAACTTTCAATACCCCCCCCCCCCAAGGGGAAAAGATGCTGTTGGTAAATTGTAACCTACGGATTCCTTCAAACTGTGCTACAAAACAGACACCTGCCTATAGTTATCTGAGTCTTCTTGGCAGTTTGAAAGAATCAGAAGCCTCCAATTCACTTGCACCTTACTAATCACCCCTTTGAGAGTTGCAACACAGCACTTGCTCTGGCATTGCACATTGTAAGGAAGATATAAATTTGATGGTGAGAGCAAGTGTTGCTTTGCTTTGTGTTCACTCTGACCCCAAGGCTGTGGTTGATTTGCAGGCAACTCAGTTTTCATCACACTCAGTCCATTTCCACTTTACTGTAGCCTACTCACCCCATTTCCATTATGCTCACTCAGTTTCTACCACCATGCATAGTCAATATTCATGATTCTCATTTTAGAATGCAAATCTCAACAGCTGGATACAATGTTCATTATTCTGTACAGTGCAGTACCTAATTTGCTATAGTACCAACCCAATGCGAGTAAACTCCAGTAAAGGTAATCAGATAAATTTTAATTTTTACATCACACTAGTGAAACTACAGTCAAGATGCAAAATATTTCATCGTTTAACCCGTTTTTTTTTTCTTTCTTTCTTCATACTCAATGAGCATAAGCTCATTGAGTATGAGTATTGCAGGAAAAATATGCTATGACATATGAACATGCTGTTTTACCTTCAATAATGATAAAATATTCCTTCTGCCATAACCTACCTATCATCTCAAGCAAATGTTATACAGTAACTGCTATGAGTCCTCTGGAGTCATATAGGTCTGTGAGGTACAAATTTAATTCTTGTAAGTTCTCAACGGCCATGGTAGGTTGTTTTAGAGCCATGTTTCTATAGTAGTGGGTTTAAGTAGATCTTTAATTAAAGCTTCATATATAAGTATTCTATAATCAAATGCTACCTTATGCCAATACCCTAATAAACTACAACTTCACAGACACACTACACTATTCCATATGCACTATCACATTGAGATCTTCATATTACCTAGTGCATCCATTCCTAGACACATCAGCTTCTGAAATAATGTAGTGTATTTTAAAATATATCAATTTTTGAGGGCATGTCAGTTGAGCATCCACTTGTACAGTAGTTTCAAAGCATTACAAGTTCCTGCGATTATCTGTCCATAGCAATGGGTTCAGAAAGGTTTTGTTTACAAGTGGCAGAGTGATGTGGTGTGGTGTGGCGAGGCCACCACACTGAGGAAATGAAAATGCCCAGGTGCGAGTATGGCACGAGACTGGGGGCAGTTCTGGCCACCAGAAGAGGCCAGTCTAGAGACTGTGGACCTTAGAATTAGTATTGGGGTATTGGGAACCACGAGGGGAGCAGGAGTTGTTGGAAGGAAGAAGGGCAGAGGGTATGGCTTTTCTAGGTAGAGGGAAACCAACTGAAGGAGAAACATAGGGAGAGCAGGCAAGGGGTGTCAGTTGCTCAGAAAAAAAGTGGAAATTTAAGAAAAAGGGGGAGACAGGAGGTTGAGACAGAGACCAAGGGATGAAATGTGAGAGCAGAGAGTGTGGTAGGAATAAAGGATATGGGTGTCCAAGAGGGCTGGGTCAGTCACTGGCTAAGTGTTTACTATGACAAATGGATAGAAAAAGGCCAAGTAAGACAAAAGTTATCAGATGGATAAGAAACTGGCGGTAAAATGTCACAAGAAGGCATAACAACACATATCAAAGTAAAAAATCAGGTAAAACTATAAGGCAGTCATATCATCAGAGGGAAAGAAATACAATAATCAACAACACATAGGGGAAATAATAAACTATACACAATATAACATAAAAGAAGGGAAGACCAATAAGCAATAACACAGCCTCTGGCCATACACAAAAAAAGTCACGGGGTCAAGTGATGAGGATGAGAAGTATAACAGCACCATGTAAACTGTATGGAGGCATCACTCCATTCACTCTCATCACCTAAAGCCATAACTTTTACACATTTATTTTTTGTATACTGCCTCAACAACAATCTAAAAATAAAACTACAGTATGTCCCTCAACTCCCAAATCCCAGGCAGACAACCACATGCACTGGGTTACTAAATGCCCGGCCACCTTCCTGAAATAACGTCTTTGATTAGCATGAGGCAAACAACTCTGGACTTTGCTATGTGTGGATACAGGTTAAATTTTGACTTACACTACCAACAAACACAATTACCTCAGTGTGGATGTCCAAAATATTGTGTATGCCATGTCACTATACACTTTATCTTTTTCATCTGCAATCACAAAATTCATTACTATCCCTACTTGTATTCCTGCAAACACTTTATGCCACTTTTATATACAATACCATAATTATGTTTCAATTTACACTAATGCAAATTTCAGTGTCATTTCACTACAACACTAGCAATAAACCAGTCTCTTTCTCTTCAGTGTACTTATAACTGACTGCAATATACAGTCATCTTAAATTAACATTTTGCAAAACAAATCAACCGTCATTATTGATGCAACACAAAAATATGTTTAAGTATCTGGTAACACTTGCAGCATTTCACATTTCATCACTTTCCACCAACTTGATCACTTCTAATGGGACTCTTTGCAATAACTTTTGTCCTTTTTCTTGGGCCTGTGATAAAATCTTTCAAACTACTGTACAGTATTTCCATAACAGATCTCGGTACAGGTAATATGTAGCTAAAATTTGGGAATACATCACATGACTGACTATGGATGCTTGTGATAACTGCAGCCATTTTTACACAGACTACAAATGGAGTAAATTAAGTGTGCACCCTCTTCTATGGAAAGTCCCAAAACATCTCTCACAAACGTGGCCTCATCTCTAATTCCATACTGGGTGATCTTGCATTAGCTATATTATGCATAGCTCATTCCTATGTTATAACCTGATGTATGTGTGAGGAAATAAGAACCAATTGACAAATATTTGAATTTTCCTATTCATATACAAACATTCAAAAAGATTTTGCTACACCTTCTACGCGATAAAAATGACACAATGAATGAAAAATTTGAAAACAGCCTTCCTCACATTTATATCCATGGACTGGAGTTCTGATGGCCACTTAGGAATGAGAAGAGCTTGCAAAAAGGGCTGCATTTCCAAATGCCACTTCCATGCCAGCAAACACACACATCAAGATGTGACAGCTTTGTGCTTGGGGAACTGTAGTCGTGAGCCATAATATCTGCACAACTAGGACAGATAAGAATTAAAGCAAGATGTCTTTTTCATTCAATGTCTCACTGTGTTGTTTTACATGGCTGCTGATGAACAGTGAGGTTCACCACCCATTTGTTTGTATATTAATACCACAAACCACCATAAATAAAAACAGCTTGGTATTATTTTATTTATTTATCAGTCCTAGGTGTCTGGTGACTATACTATACATCCAGAAGCACTGTGATGTTAATGGCCTTATAGTAACCTTGAAACCGATTCTCTACTGTACAATAATCTTGACTAGTGCATCCTAAATCATACCATATTTCTCACAGCCTCGCACCATCCTTCTTGTCAATATACTTCACAACACATAACACAGAAGATTCCTCCTCCAGTATGTATACTCGCAGTCAGAAGTTGTGTCCCAACTCCCTGACACGATGAATCACAACCAGACGAGGCTCAAAGGTTCAAACAACGGTGCACACTGCACATCTTTCCTCACAATGTACCGTTGTTCGAACCTTCAAACTTCGCCTGGTTGCGATTCATCATACCAAGGGATCAGGACACAACTTCTGACCGCGAGTGTACTTCTCCATTCATCACCTCTCATTGACTCTCCTCTTCCCTCCTCTCCCAGTATCCACTGACTCTTGTGCCATTACTGTCTCCTCAACACCTTACTAAAACCTCAGGCAAGTTTTGGAATATTTTTTAAAACTAAAGAACCTATAATACAACTACATTTCTTTGTGTGCATTCCAATGAGCAATTAAATATAACTGGGTAACTGCAGCATTACTGACACCCCCTCTCACACACACATAAACACATACATACACAAACACACTGACTAACAAGGGAGTGGCTTGTTTTGTTTGCCACAACAACTCTTTCTGTCTTCCAGAGTTCACCCTTAACACTAACACTAGGACACAAAATGGCGGGTTGGGACATCAGTATGGCGGCCTTACACTAAACAAGATTCCCACTCCTCCTCACTCCATTGACCGTAAGCCCCTGTCCAAACATGTCCACTAATAATGAATGGATCTTGGGTAGACGCTTGGTGCTGGCCTGGGAGAGGTGAGGACTGTTGTCACCTCGATGGGATGCCTGGTCTTCAGTTTCCTCCTCCCCAGCACCATTTAACATGGGCTCCCTCTCGCCCTGACCCTGATTGGCACCAAGATTGTCACTGTTGGTAGCCAAAGGGCTAAAGTTGACCCCTCGCCGGTCCTCAATGGGTAGGGTGGGTTCAGAAGAAGAAGGTGTGGCCTCATTGACTGTCTTCCTAAGTGCAGGAATCTCAAGGGAGATTCCTGAATGGTGTAGGTCATCCATGCTGATGCTTTGGTGGACGTCTCCCTCTCCTTCTGCCTTGGGGGGGCACAGCAAACTGCCTCGTGGGGTGTTGTCCACACTTGATGTGCGGAAGTTTGTGCTGTAGCGACGTCGGTAGAATATCTCTGAGCGCGGAGAGTCACGAGTCTCAGCAAAGCGTGCCAACCCTCCATTGATGTCACCAGGATCCTCCAAATTCCTGAAGGCAACAGAGAACCATTAAACATTTTAGTAAAATTTTCCTGAATTTATCTACCAACTGTAATTTGCATTTGCATTAATGTTCAGCTTCTGTGCTTCATTCATCCTCTCTAATTAATAATAACTGGAATGAGACTGAAAATATCATCGACTATGGTGATATGCTACACATTATATAGAATATCCTCACAAATACAAAGCAAGAGTTGCTCCTCTACAGACCTTGGTATGCTGGAGGTCCGTGCACTAAAGGCATCTAGTCTCGGACTTCTCCTTCTAAACTCTCCGTCACATTCATTAAGCTGGAGGAGGGGTGGTGAGAGTGCCTCGCTACGGTCCCTGGACTGGATGGCCATTGGGGTGGCACCGTTGAGCCAGTATGTTAACACTTCTCCCTTGCCCTTCATGGGAACCAAGCCGCGTTTCTCCATTATATACCCATCTAGTTTCTCCAGCGCCTTGTAGCATGGCTCAGAGATGTGAATTCTCAGCGCCTCACCATTGCTGTGGGTGGCCAGGAACAGTCACAATATTTTTACATTCAAATACATTTACCCAGTAATATACTCTCTAGGTACAGTATTCTCATCTAGAAAATTGCTATATACCACAATTTGAGTTAAAGTGCTGAAAAAAATGACAATATAATTTGAAGTGGTTGATGGCATAAGTTTTAACAATTATACAACTATCCACTCTAAATTCATCCTCTCACTCATATTCTCATACACTTTTTAAAATCCTTCCTATACTTGTGACACACTATGCCACACTCATCCCATACACTCTGTACATAAAGTAGGTTCACATATTGCGAAACAATTTGGGCAACAGAGGGACTTGCATACACAAAAATCACATAGTATGAATACCGGTACATATATATATGGGGAAAATTACTTATGGGCGGCCACTGCCTCATACTGACAATTTACAGAGATCTTATATGCCAATATGCAGGGTACAGTACAGTATTTGGTAATTGTGATTTGAATATGAGTCAGTGTAGCAATGAATATAAGTTGTTACCAAAAAAATAATAGTACAGAAGCACACTAGAAGTGTGAGATGGGGTTCACTATATCGGGGTCCCCGCTGCACCTCCCAAGGTTGCGCCACTACCCTCACCTGCCACCACGCCACCACTCCCACAAGCATTGCGTTCAATATTGATCTCATTCACTTCGTACATAAACCCTTCAATGTCAAGGGCGGACACAACTGAACGCATAATGAAGATAGCGAGATACCGCTCCATCAAAATGATTGCTGGGTTATTGGCATGACTTCACCAGTTGAGAGCAGAAACACTATAACTCCTCACAATTCGCATAATAGCCTGCACGGGCTATATACAGCCATGGCGATGGTAACACTGGAAAGGCCTGGGCTAGAATTTGGGAACTGACTGTGGTAACATTGACTCTAGCCCGCGTGGGCTGGTGGCCAGAGCTTAGACCACCCCAACCCTCCCCTACTAAAAAAAATGGCTCTGTTTTGCAGCTGGGGGGAGGTAGCTCTTGATAAATAATTAGTTAATCACTTGAAACTTCAGAGCGTGTGACAGGAATTTCTTCTTATGCTCAACTGTTGGCATGGTGAAGGCAGGTGTTGGTTGGTAGGGTGTAGGATTGGGGCAACAGGTCAGTGACAATAGAGAGAGGGGTACAAATGGCGCGAGGGAGTGGGAGACTGACCGATTGAGAGGGAGAAGCCAGCTGGGGGGAGCGGTTGGTTGTAGCGTGGGTTTGGGGGAGCAGCTAGTGTCACATGGAAACCGGATTTAGACACAGATTTGGGCCACTCTTGGCCACAAAAACGTGCACTGTGGAAGCATCGCGTGTAAGATAATAAAAGGTGCAGATTTGGGGTTAGTCGCTCAATAGGTGAATCGTGCATTGAGAACACCGCAATATGCGAACCTACTGTACATCTTTTTACATTAAACCATATCTGTCCCATCTCTACTATTCCACACTGACCTTTCCATCCTGGAGGCAGTGTTGACGGTATCACCAAAGAGACAGTAACGAGGCATGGTGAGGCCGACCACTCCAGCAATGACTGGGCCAGTGTGAAGACCAATCCTTAGAAACAGTTTCTTGTGGGGTTGGTGGTGGATCACAAATTTGTGCTGCACCTGTGAATTGTTTTGTAACTTTGTATAGTCATCAAATACTGTATGTTAGAAAATATACACATTACATGTAGGGGCATGTACAAGACATATTACACATAAGGGCGTGTGCAAGAATATCCGTGGTGTTGACGATCGAATGGAATCGGTACAATGTGGCTCTGTGCTGTGTTTAGGGAGATATTAAACCATGCCATTGATAACATCAACAATGTTCTCGCCTATGGCCCATGGCACAGTACTGGTACGATGGTTCTGTAATTTGTCTAGGGAGTCAACCATGCCATCGCCAATACCATCAATGTTTTGTTTTTGTATATGGCCCAACACTCTGAACTCACCCCATCTAAAAGTTCCAGGGCCATGGAAGCAATCTCGCCGGCATGTCGTCCCATATTGGGGTTGGGGAGTCCTGAGACCACCATGTAGGCGTCACCGATGGTCTCCACCTTGTAGACATCGTAGCCACGGATGATCTTGTCAAACAGGGTGTACAGGTCGTTGAGGAACCGCACCACCTGTCAGGGAGGGCAATGTATGGTACATGACTGCTTGCTCGGTTTCATTTTAAGGGGATAGTATACTTTAGGTAATTCATTTTAGTGGGCTGCTTGCCTTAACATCAGTTGGAAGGAAACCAATGAATTTCCAAATGTTAAAATAAATAAGAAATACAACAACGGAGTAGTATAGGACAATACTGTAGTCATAACCACTAAACGTTTGCATCATACCTGTATGGGAGTGCTCTCAGCAGACAGTGAAGTGAAGCCCACAATGTCACTGAAGTATATAGTAACAGCGTCGAACCCTTGTGGCTCCACTGCGATGCCTTGTGTCAGACTGGCCGCCACAGTCCTGACCAAGGGAAGTATTTTAGCTCTTGGAACACCAGAGATTTCATGTACAGTAAATTAACACAGAAGGGGGGACACTCTTGATGGTTAATTGGAGGGTTCCTGATTCCTTCAAACTAGATTACAAAATAGATCCTTCATTAAAAACATTTGAGGTGATTTGTTTCCTGGGATAGTTTGGAAGATTCAGCAGCTCTCCAATTTACCAGAGTTCTTTTATAACTCTAAAATAATATACTGCTTGTGGTGATTATGAAATTTCTCAAAATCAGCTGATGTGATTAGGTATTACTGTACTTCTGACAACAGGGATGAATGGAAAGAGATGAATGACAAATAAAATAATGAAATGTAATTATAGAAAATGAGTGGTGCAGTGAAAGAATATGGAGGTGTCATCATCACCATCATATTTTCTGGGGGACATTTGCCACACCCAGTTTCTGGCACCATCTCTTGGGGTTCCTCTGCACAAGGCTTCATACAGACACCCATCTTCCCAACCCCAGTACAGTACAGTATCTCGCAGCATTAATCATCAATGGAGTGCTGTGATGTAAAGTCAACTGCAGTGAGAGAAAATGCATGGAGTGTATACATACATAGTGATTTGAGTGTATTGGAAGGACATGTACAGAGTGAGGTGAAAATAGACTATGTACTGTGAACAATGTGTATGGAATGAATGGAATGAAGCAAGAGTGGAGTATGTGCTATGAACAATGTATATGAAGTGACTGAGGGTAACGGTACACACGAGGGTAACATGCGGTGTAGAAGGTCCTTGGTCTTGCGTTCCTCTTCCCTGAGTTGGTGAGTACGTGCTGTTACCAGCTCCTCCAGGTTCTTGCTGTACTGCTCCATCATCTGTACCATGTGGTCCATCAGGTTACCCTTTCGTCTGTAAGGAAGACATGATTGATAAGGTAAGCCTTTGTTATATACTGAGACCTGTATGGGTGGTATAGTTAGTGACTGATTATACATACCAGTATTATTATTGATATCATTTTGGCTGCTCAGTGGAAGTATTGACATGTTTTTTTTTTTTTTTTTTTTTTTTTTTTTAATATATCTTTCGACACTTGATATAGGCTTCATCAAGCCCGTTACCATGGCCCAGGTTAACTGCTACTCACACACACACACGTCACGACTTCCAAACTGGTACCCAGCCACAGAGGGAGGGAAGTGAGGGTAATTCCCAAATACTGCAGCTGTTATGGTACCAGCGAGGGTGTTTTACGACGTTCGGTGGCCTTATAGTTAGTGCCTCAAACTCAAATCAGAAGAGTAAATATTCTCAGGCCCTCACCTGAGAGGATCGATCTCCCGACCTCCAGGTTACGAGTCCAGAACACTAACCACTCGGCCACCTCCCCTATTGCAAGATGGTGTTTCATGAAATGTATCAATGAACTGATACAGTGATTTATAGTGTAATATTTTTCTCTTCCACAGGCACCTCATATATTATACTAAAAACCCTATTACTGTACAGTATTTTACCATTCCAATATTTTGCATCAGTGCTCACGTACCCTTTCTCCTTCATGCCCTTGAGCTTGACCTTGAGTTGCCTGAAGGTAGGTCTGACAGCCGGGTCCTCAGCCCAGGAGTCCTGCATGGATTGTCTCACTGGCTCATCTGACCCAAAGGGCATGTCCACAATCTTGTTGAGGTCCGGCCGGTACAATGACCCGTTGATTGTCACTCCACTCTTCACTTTATTGATAATGGCTGCACGGTGATAGTGAAATGCAGAGGGTTAATGATTTACACTTCTTTAATGTCGACATCTGAAATTGTGGTGTAAATATTCCTCTAATCTTTGAAAATGATGGCAAGTAATGTGCAGAAATCTGAAAATTTTCATCTATTTCAATTAATAGAGGGTTGAAAAGCCACTATTTGAAATTGTAGTACAGTATTATATAACTGGTGTGAATAGGCTACAAAGTAATGTACAGGATAAGGAGTGACTTTAGCCTACAAATCTCCAGTCACTGCTTCCCTTGGCCCCTGTCAACCCACCTGAGGCATCGTCTTCATTGACCTCATAAAGCCCATAGGGTCCCTGCCGTCCAATGATCTCATGTAGGATGATGGCAAAGGAGTAGACGTCACCTTCCTTGGTGACGGGAGCCTCAATGCCAGCTCGCAGCAGTTCTGGGGCCCGCCACAGCAAGTCTGCCACACACAAACACACAACATAAAATACTTATAATACTGTATAGGTACTACGCATAATACTGAAAATCTATTTGTTTGAATTACAGTACTTTCTGTTTCATGATCTACAGACTATACAAGGGACCATAACAACAGTTACTGGGCATCACACAGCCCCATATAGGATTCTCCTTTAATCTAGACCTAAAACCAAACACCAACAAATGGGCAGAAGGGACACCAAACGTACGTCGGTCAAATTGGAGCCTGTCGTCCCGTTCAAGAGCACTCAGAGGTTCACGACGGATATCATGAAGGCCGTAGTCGGTAATCTGCAGAACCCACCGGCCCGTCACTACACAGTTGGACGACTTCAAGTTACCATGGATCCCAAAGTGGGAGTGTAGGAAAATCATGCCCTGAAAGAAGAGCAGGAGATACATGTTGCCACCAGGTGTGAATTTTTTTTTTTTATGGGTGGTGACATGGAACTTATTTTTGCTTTCCATGTCATAGATTATGTTTATATTTACTGCACTGGGAAAATGTGTTAAATATGCTTTGAATGAAAATAAATGCATGGGAAAGATATTTTATTATATAAGAAAAACTAAGAAAATTTTGTGTTAAAATTAATGTAAATCCTGGAAATTAAATGGGAAGAATTTTATTTGAATATAAGAAAAATGAAGGCTCAATGAGGGGGAAAGACTTTTTTTTAATATCAGGAAAATTGAGGAGTTTTTTTTTGGCAAAATTGGGGCCTGGTACCCCTCCAATCCTAACTCTTAGATATACTAGTGATCATTACAAGTCCCCCACCATCACTATCCCTCTTACCACCACCTCACCATTCCTTCCACTCACTCTCAAGAGGTCGTTTACGAGGGAGGAGATGAAGAGCCTGTCCAACTTGATATCCTCAATGGCCAGTATGTCTAGCAGTGAGCCTTTCATGCAGTACTCTGTCACCAACGCCACCTTGGCCACGTCGCCGTGTGTGCCTCGACGCTGCTCCATGAATGCACCCACGAAGGAGCACACGTTGTCCTGCTTCATCTCACGCATATTTCTGTGGAGATGCGTGTGTTTGAGTTATACAACAAACAGTATTTTATGTCTTCAGTTGCCCTAATTAGCTGCACCACAAACACTTGCTCAATTTAAACACTTCACAATCACTTTACCAAATTACCAATGACACAACCCATTTGACCTAGCTGCTTTCATCACAACCAATGTACTCTAATTAATCCCTGTTTCAACCACTGGTCCTATCTTATTTCCTAACAATTTGTTCACATTAGCTTCAGCACTACCAGAACTCCTAAGTAACCACTACACAACACAGCCCACCTCATATCCTTCATGGTGTTGCGGCTCAGTTCTGGGCGCTTCTGGTTGAGTGGGATGTATTTGAGGCAGACAATGGTGCCCTTGTAGTTTGCCAAGGTGTGGTACCATTGGCCCTGCAGGTCAAACGACACAGCGCTAACCAGACTTTGCTGTGGGGAGGAGGGAAGATGGAAGCGTGCTAAGGTCTTTTAACTTCAAGTTTCCACAATGCTTCACAAAAATCTTGAGCTATACCCTTACTCTTATTCTAAGGACAACATCAACAATATGTTCAAGCTACACTTCAACATTCCATGTACAGTACAGTAATTACAGGATTACAATAAATTATTTAATCAAATTTCACTTTAAATTAAAGTATTGGTTTCAAATCTATGAGTGATTTTAATATACTGTACTGTAATCTAAATTGTTAAGAGATAAGACTTAATTTAATAAAATCATGTTTCCAGAATTATTTTTTAAATTACTACAAATTTGAGAAAATTATTCTAAAATGAACAATGAGAAGTACTTTATGAAAAACATCACTTTCCAAACCCTATCACTTCAGCTCCACTACCAGACTGTAAAATACTGTATTGATACAGTGCATATTATCCTGACTATTGATTTAAATACTGCCTTGGGTAATATTATCCTCTTAGATAAAAGTAACCACAGGGGATTGTTACGTATCCATTACTAACCAAAGTTCAGATCTGCTTAATTAAAAGTAAGTGTACATTACATGTGAATACAGTACAGTACTGTATTAACATATTTATGAAACCATGTACTACCACAAACCCCTGGTCCGTGTACAATAATATCTAAGGTGTTGATGATGGCACAATACCAACATGATGGCTCTGTATGTATTCTGTTTAAGGAGTCATTGTATTGTTACCATGCAATCATTAACACCAATAATGTTCTTGTATATGGACACTAAGTTCACTATACAAAAATATAAAAAGCAACCAAAAAATGACTAGCTAAATAAGTGCATATGGTAATACTTGTATCAATTCCCCAACTGCATTTTACAAACTAAAATTTTGAACACAACTGTAATACAAATACATAACCATCCTCTCAGTCATTTATATATGATTAAATATGGGCATATCAACTTGATAGGATAGGAGCCTACAGAATATTCAAACAAGTTTTCATTAATTCACATCTAACTGTACCTATCTCTTAAACTAATTCTGAAATACCATTAAGGGAGCAAGTAATTTGTGCTTGAACATTCAAGCTGTAAAACTTTATAGTATGGGCTAAATATACATAAAATATATATACACATACAAAATTTCACATAAACATACAAGGGATCCAAGAGGTTATGTGGGTCAAGTAGACATACCAGGCTACTACAAACTACACACTAAACCAAACAAGCTCTTTAGTAAATAATCACCACACGTCCAAGGTCTGTGTTTTTGTAGCTAATGGTAAGTATCCACAACCAATGTAATAACTGTACTGTACTGTACTTGACATCTGATTGTCTGAATCACAACTCATAACACAGGGAATGTAGTCAGAACATTGGAGATGAGAGAGTCCTTCAAACATTGCTGCAAAACGCCACCTATGTACTGAAGGAGCTTATTTCATGGCACAGGCAGGAGGAATCAGAAGCAACCAAGTCTAATATGATTATGATCACAAGGCCTTTAATAAATCACCTGTGGCTGTGGACATTTACCGCGAGCTACAGAAAAACAGACAAAACACCGTGAGCCATTTCCCAAGACCGCACTTAACAAATAAGTATATCAGTGTTGCTTTGGAAATAATCTGACACACAGGCACACACAAAACAATATTACAGTACAGTAATTCAGGTTGGATTTGAGAACACTAATGATAGTGCGATTCAGTAACATTCTTGAATAAAAAAAAATGGCTGAAACCTATAATACTGTATATATTTGAAGACTTCAATATCAAATGTATAAAAATTGAATACATATTTACATATTTTTTCACAATAATACATCTGGCATAACACTTCACACCAAGACAAAATTGTATACAAACCCAGACCCCAACAGTGCTGGCAGTGTATGGCCAACTCTACATCTTTTTCACCCACCCACCTAGCATGGCCAATGACCCCTTACCATACAGTGTGAATAAACATCACCGTGTTCCACTGTAGTTGTAAAACCTGTGAACATTCTACAGTCTCATGATGTGCACTGTAAACTGAAGGAATGGCAGCAGTGTGGCTAACATAACTTATGGTGAACAAAAATGAAACTAAAAGACAATAACATCTTTGTTCCATGCAACCAAGGAACAGTGAAATCAACACTTTGCTACATGTTTAAAACTGAAATATCCACTGTAACTAATTATGTGTGTGTGGTCAATTGCTGGTCTTGCACAAAATGGCTCAGTGTGTTGGTAGGGTATGAATGTCATGCACCCTGTGTTACTGTAGTCACCAGTAAGTCCCTTCAACTCCTGCATAACACCCGGATTTTAAACAGTCAATTTGTATGTAACCCAAACACAACAGGCTATATATTAACTGTAGTTGCTTATTTAGGATAGTGAAAAAGTATATTAAAAGTGAGGGAATATTATGAGGTGTGAATGGTGAGACCAGCTTTTCATTTAATTGCAGTTTACTAGTTATAGTTATTTTACTGGTATGGTACAGTACAAAATATAACAAGGAGTGATGCACACTTGATGAAGTAAATTAGTTGAGGTCAGTTGGCGTTTGTATCTCCCAGCAGTTCTAATTGTTCAATTGGGACTGTAGACAAATTACTCAACAAGTGACGGAAATGTTTTTGAGGAGTGGACCATGAGACCAACTGGGACGGTAAACATAACAAACGAAAAGTGAGGTGAGAGAAGTATTATGAGTAGTGATGCCAGCTGATACCACACCCCACCACCATCACCATCACGTCAACACCAGCCGCCATCGGTGTCAGTGTCCGTGGCTCCGTTTCGTGCTTCTGAAATTAGCAACCAAGAGCCGGTGAATGCTATTAAGCCACAGCTCTTAACAAGGGCCACTTTCTGCTGAACTAGCCATGGTAAGCAAAAGCAAGGCAGCTAGCTGGCAGGCAGGCAATGGTGGGGAGAAGCAGTGTTTGGATACAGTACTTGAGGTAGCTAGCTAAAGGAGTGAATCGGTAGTTATTGATTCCTCCAAATTATACGTGGAACTAACTCCCTAAATAAAAGAACGAATTTGGAGGATTCAGTAGTTTTCACTTCACTAACTAAATCATAACCATCTCAAGCAGATGTACAGTACCGTACTGTAAAGTCACAGGCCTAAGTTTCGTCTTTCTATGTGCCCTTCTATCTCTAATACAGAACCAAAAATAAAGGATGTTATTGTGTAGTGTTCATACACATAAATTTACCTGCACATTTCCAGAAGTGAAACAAAAGTCAACAAAATGAACATTTAAAGACTATTTGAAGAGGATCCTTTAGTGATCAGATATCAAATAAATCTTTCTCCATTACACATACTATTATCAGTTCGACTTCTATTCCTCTCAATGTTCTGAGGCTTAACACTAGTGGGTGAGACAAAACTTCTATCTGTGACTGCACTGTACATTATTAACATGACATGAATACAGACAGTGAAGAAAATGATGCCAGTATAAGTTTGACCAGTGACAAGGTTGGTGGAGGCTAAAGAGGGTGAGGGTTGAGTTGCTGAGTCAGTGTTCTTCTCAACACAACACTAACCATAGCAAACCAAGTAACTAATGTATACTCTTCACACATCAACAGTAACAGGCATAAAAATACAATATACAAATAAAGCATTCACAATACACTGAAGGGAAAGTAATGTTGTGAGCCAGAAATCCAACCCCTTTCAGAATAATTGTAACTGAATTAAGGATACATTGTTGGCAAAGTGTATAGGCTACCTATTCCTGCAACCTATGCCATGAAACAGACTCTTTCAAGACAGTGCAGTATAGGTGTTGTTTTGAATCACAGTTTGGAGCAAATATTAGTATACTATAAAGCACTTCAATTCACCAACTACAGTAGTCCCTATACTCCACTCTATCCATTCTTAGTGGACTCAAACTATCATAGACCAAGTGTAAGAGAAGACACGAGCTGAACACTGACAAATAATACTGTAGTATGATGGTTCTATTGAAGGTGTGCATCTCTTGTTGGTGAATTGAAGGGCTACTGTTTCCTTCAAACTATGCCAAGAAGAAACACATGACTTCGGTGTTACTAATAAGCTTTTGTTTTGTTTTGTTTTTTTGTGGCAATTTACCAACAACAAACAGACAGATGCTCCTCTTAATTAAAGTCTATGGAGCCGATGAGAGATCATTAGTCTCACATCCATCAAGGACAAAATCTGAGCCCTCTTATAACAGCACACAGCAGTCAAATGAACATCAAACGTACCTATCCACTCTCAGGCGTACAGTACCTACACTGTTATTCACCGATACTGTACTACCCAATACCGAGACGTGCAAGAAAACACATGAGCCACCGGCCTATAACATTATACAGTATTAAAATTCCTATACAGTACATCTAGAGTAGCATCTGTAACTTGTCTCTTCCCACCTAAGTGTGCTTGGTTGGTTTCACTGGTAAGAGAAGCAAAGAATTATCTACATGAGTTATTATATGTTACAAATGGATGGACAAAACACATTCCTGATAGCCAGCTAGAAGGAGTATACACCATATCAAAGTTTACCATGTCATCTGAGGGCTCTATAGAAGGGAATAGCACAAGGTTGTGAATGAATCTAAAGTCCCTGTTGTTTCCATAGTTGCTGGTAAATGCCCACAGCCAGTCAACCAACATCAAGGGGCTGCTTATGATTTGCAGATGCATGGCTCATTCAACCAATTGACATCATCCTGTGGTCATTTTCCGTCGGCTACAGAAACAAAAGATACGATAGCAGTTGCATAGTACTCATGACACTGTTGTTTGTTGTTTTTTAAGTCTTGCCAACAAATCATACTAATAATAAGCCTGTGGTACTTGGATAGCCTCGTCCACTATCCTGAGTTCCCAAGGGGTGAGTAACGATGCTTTGGGGGCTCATGCAAACTAGCTGTCACATGCACTCACAATCACTGCACTTACCTAGACAACTACAGTACTGGGATAGTGGGCTTGGCGATCCAACCAACCAACCAACCATCGTACACTAAGCTCTTCCTATCTTTCTTCCTTCCTTCCTTCTCATCTGCTCTCTCTCTCTCTCTCTCTCTGTCTAACCTAAATGCCACCCATGTGTATAAGGTGTGCTATCCCAGTCTACGATCCTGACTTGCATATCACTGACACTAATGATCCCCATCTCTCTTTCTTGACTTACAAAATCTTCCCCAATTACCAACTCACACTCTGAACTCACTATCTTCTTCTTTTCCATCATGTTGAGGTGCTCTCCCCCCCCCCCCATCATTTTCAGTCTTCCACCTTTATTTCTCACTTCAGCTCACATACACAGTCTCTCTCACTCATCCCAGTTCCCTCCCTCCTTATCACCGACTCTTCTTGTATTCAACTCTAACGGTCCTACAATCACCTTCTGCCGCCAATTTACCTAAACTCGTTACCTCCTACATCACTTTTCACATCTTAACTTACTCTATCAACATATTACAGTATATGGTATAAACATCTCCGATTCTGAGCATCTGCCCCCATCATCTTTTTTATCCACTAACAAAAAAGGGGTAGTACACTGCTGGTAGATCTGGAGCAACTGATTCCTCCAAACTATTCCAAGCAACCGGCCACCAGTATTTTTGTTCATCTGGTCCTGCTTCCTGGCATGCTTTGGTGGAATCAAGGCACTCCCAATGTACCAAAAGTATACTATACCCTTCATTGTTTTATCAGCAAACACATCCAACTGGTTTAATTTTCTTCCATAACCCAACCTTCTTCATTTGTTTTTTTCAGTTTAAGAATCCTGCACACTCTAAATATTGCTACTTTCCATGTTGATTCCTACATTAAGTACTCCCTATATTAAAAATTTTGCCTCGAGTGAACAGTGATCCAACAGATATGGTGGAAAGTTTGGAGGCAATTTACGAGAAGTCTGTTTAATAATCTCTGGGAGGGTGGTGTGGAATCTGTAAGCTTCTAATGATGAATGAATTAAGCACACAGTGGGAATTAAACCCTAAATACTGTACTCAATACCTCTACACAACATTCAGTACTGCATTTCATTAAGCTGTAACAATTTCATTTATCTGTAATATATCTGACACAGTGTAGAATTGTCTGCCTCTTAGTGCCCATATACAGTTCTTGAAACACAGGTCTTGGAGTCTTTGCACAAGAGCCACCAAATAAATACCACACCACCATCAGGAGATTACAGTGTACTGACTTCAGGTAATGCACACACAAACCTTTCATTCCAACTGTGCTAATGACATCCTCACAGAATCTTCCCAAGTATAAAAAGTAAATACACAACAATGAGAAAGCCAGCAAGCACTACTGCTTTGCACACAGTGAAGAATATAAAATGAAAGAAAATGGAATTATTTCCTGGCCTAAGAAAAATAAGCTAGCTAGTACAAGTAGCAGGGTCAGGATAACACCTAAATAGTATAGGACTTTACCAGCTCAACCAACACTTAGGCTACTACTGTACAGCAATAACAACATCAAGGGAAGCTCAAAGCCAACACTGATTAGGAATAAAACCGAACATGACACTTGCCTGTTTTATTCAAAGAGCAGCTATTATACACAAAAAAAATTATATATATACTGTACTGTATTGTACAGTATGTATATACTGTATATATTTATATATATTGTTGATATTTTATATGAATAACTTTAAGTCCAAAAGGCAAGTATAAAAACTGGACCAGATACAGGGCTTGGGATTATGATACTATTCATTGTGACGTGTGACCAGGCCAGTGAAAAATACTACATCCAGAGAAGCCTAATGCCTCTCACAACTTCTTTTAGATTTACTGTAACATACTCAACTTTGTTTCTAAATTATCTCAGGTTGACTACTGGCACTGTCCCAAACCAAGTCTCATTCTAGCATTGAGTTCCGAGGGTCATATATGACCAAAGACAATGAATGAGTTTGGTGATGACTGTGACCACCGCTGTGCTATGGGTTCACAAAGTAACCAATCATTGTCAACACCTGACCCCCATGACTCTTCTTGCATGTGGCCCTCAGTTTTCATTTGTTCCGACCCGAATCAGGGAGTTAATTAACTTATCATGTAGTTGATTTCTGGCTCATTGATTATTGCGTGGTGCTAAGTAAGACTGTTGGAGTATGAGGTACAGTATAGGACTATTCAGGCTAGTTGGTAAGAAATTTTCTGTCTAATATAATGGATGGATATTCAAATTATGTCTAATTGGTGGTTGGATAGAGGTGGATTTATGGTGTGCAGGACACTAGGCAAGTGGGTGTACATGGCACTCAATTAAATCAGATTTTTCACTAATCAAGTTGTTAGTATAGTCACTATAGTGTAAAGTACAAAGTCATAATCTGGATCTCTCCAATCAATAATGATTATTAATTAAAGTCATTCGAGCATAAACTCAGCCCTACATGTATTACTGGTACTATTACTTGTATTATTTTTATGCCTGTGAATGAGAGTAAACCAAAATGATGTTCAGCCCTCAGATGACACATCTACCATTTTGATGAATACATAATTATTGTCCAGCATTGGCTAAAGTAATCATATAAGGAACTTGTGAAATGTTAGCATCCATTTATGGTTTAAAGCAAAGATGAACTTAGCAAGCATTTAGAGGCTTAAGGATGTCATGTTGTTATAATGAATAAACACTAAAAGCTTCCCTTAACCTAATACAGTACAACCTTGAAGTGGCTGAGAACAATGATCTATAACAAATTTGTACTAAACATAATTGTACAGTCAAGTAAAACTTTGTACTACTAGTAATCTAATTGTACATTCAGCAGGAAAGTATTTAAACTCCAACACTGCTATCCATCCCCACTCCACCTCCCACTTCCTTCTCTCACCATCCCATGTTCACACTCTCACCTCCCACATTCTCTGCCATCCCTCCTTCACACTCTCTCCATCCAATTCACTCCACCTTGTATATGGCACTAAATTCAGGCTTTACACTATATGAAAGAAAAAACTAAAAACTTCCAACTGTGACCAAGTATACTGGCAACTTGGTGTGCAAAATCAAAGTTTTACTGTATACAATTACCTAACCACATAAAACGATGCATGCTCACACTCAGATACTTAAGAAAAAACTCAAAGGTAAAGTTATTATGAGGTACAGTCTTACCTAATACAGTACTTCAAACTTAATCCAAAAGATATATAGTATACTGTAGCATAGTCAAATGTCTGTAGCCTTCACTATACGAGAGTACTGTACTGTACAGTACAGGAATTTGGCTATTTTAAAAACAATTACTGTGTAATTGACAATTGTTAAATGTGTAACTGAGATTAATCAAGACAAGACCAAAATTAATTCTCTGCTCTAAATACATACACCTATATCCATGTTGTACCCTATGTGTAATACTCTATAGAATATAAGGACTGGGGGGTCAATAAACTAGGCTTCATTTGGCACCACTGTTACGCCCTCCAATCTATGGTAGTCATAGCCTTCCTCCTGATCCTGTGGGAAAACCAACCAAGAGGCGTCAGGGGAAGGAAGCTTTGAGGGGCATACCTTATACTTTTGTTGGTATGTACATTAGAGTGCCTTGATTCCTCCAGAGTATGCCAGGGAACAGGACCAGCTGAACAAAAATAATGGTGGCCTGTTGCTTGTAATCGTTTGGAGGAATCAGTTGCTCCAGATTTACCAACCAGTACAGCACCTATCCCCTTAACCCCGTCGTACACGGTTGACTCACACATGCAACTTTTTCTCACAATCATGTTTAGACATTCCTTTGGTGCTTCATATTGATTCAGTGTAACAAATTATAATGCATCAATTCTTTGTTTTCTAAATCTTAACAGAATGAGGATTTTTATATCAAAGACGTGATACAAGCAACACAGGAGGAATTACATATTATAATTATGTGAGTACAAAGTGCACAAAAGGGTTAATTTAAATGTATAGCAAAGGTAATTGGTTTTGTTGTTATGGAACCAAGATACAGTACTGCCCCTATATAGATGAGGTTACACAGACCTCTTTAGTTTGAGTGGCAACAACATAGATCCCTTCCTCAGAATTAATGAAGGAAACAGTCGGTGAGTTGGTAAGAATGCATGTCTGTCAAACCAACAATTCCATTCCCCCTCACCATTTCTTGTAACAGATATAAAGCCACATAACTGAGTGTGTATTAGTACCACACATCCATCCTATTCCTGTAGTGATTGTCCTATGGAAAGTGATCTACGAAATTAATCGGTTAAGAACTTCAACATTGCATCACAGCCCTCACGCTCCCTGCACTACCAAATGAAACCAAGAAATTATCACTAAATATAAAACTAAAGCATTCCTCTCAAGAGAAGCTAGAGGAGCAAAAAGGGCATATGTGTAACAAGCTCAAGTTAAAAAAAAACAACAACAAAAAAACTGATGACTGAAGCTCCTCCACATTAGCCTTACAATACATTCCAATCCCTTGTTATGGAGACCACACAGTTATAAAAAAAAAAAAAAAAAAAAAAAAGCGCTCAATCTCACACGTTGGCCGTTCTTGATGATTATTATTATTATTATTATTATTACACACAGCACATGGTTCCTTCCTTAACTACCGTTTATCATGTAAAGCAAAATAATGACCTATAATAAGATGTGTAAGATTTAAGGCAAAATAATAACTATTGTACTGTATAGAGAATGACTGTGCTAGCTTGTGTTATCAAGAAGGCAAGCACCAGTAAGCATATAATGGTACAAGATCAGTAGAGTGGTCTCAATACCAGCGTAAAACTAATTCACTGCAGATATTTATATTAATGAAAAAGAGATAAAGCAAGAAGCCAACACCTGTGTTTCTGTCCCTTTATGTATTTATTAGCAGTCATAAAAAAGTGATGCAAAAGGAAACTAACTACAAAATGCAAGCAAATACTGAATAAAATATTCTGAAAGTCAAGCAATTTGAAAGTAGAGTAAGGATATGTCCTAATAAATCCATATACAGTACTAAGCAGCTGCAAAGTAAAAGGTACAGTACAGTATACTGTACTGTACTGTATAGTTCAGAGAAAACACCACCAATATTCCTTAGCCAAAGACATACCAAGGCACAAAGGACAATACTGTATACCATCAGTGTGGTCACCAAGCCCATGACTTATTTTGTATAGCCTACAGCCAACGCAGACCATCAACCACTCATATATTACATTACTCTAGTCCCTGTACCTGTAGTTAGTTATTCTGGCTGATGAATGAACCCTTAAACCTATGTGTGGTGGGTGTGGGATGATATCACCTATGGACACTTATGCTCGGCTACGGACACTATCAGCCAGAACTCCAGAAAAAGTTTGTACAGCAGTGTAATGTGTTGTGTTGAGGAGGCCTTTTTGGGTACACATATACAGTCACTGGTGTAAGTGTAACTGAGGCTGCCTCACATCCCAATATGTCACACATTTCACACATTAACCAAATGCATGGGGAAGGGGGGGGGGGTAGAACTTTATAATGACTACGACTGTAATTTTGCTTGTATCATAACATTAGTCACAACATAACACCAAAATTAATAGAAAGGATCATTATGTTAAGCTATACAATGCAGTTACTTAAACACTCATTAATTACTATTGAAAACTTATACTGTACAAAGGGAAGCAGCATTATGGAATATTATGCTAAAGATTCTCAAACACTCACAAACTACAACAGCTTTAGACAATTCAATCAATTAGCCTGACTTACCCTCAAAGGCTGCCTTCTCCTACAGTTTATCCTTTCTTAGCTGACAGGACATAGACACAGACCATATTCAATATTGTTGTTTATTTACGTTTAACTGTCTGATTAACCCTTAAAAATTAGCTGACAAAATTTGTTGTCCGTGACAAACTTCAACCTATTTTTTAGCCCGGAGCAAGTGTTCCTGACATTCAAAGTTTATCACTACTTCAAATAACCAAATTAATTTATTGAAAAAATGTCTAAATACAGTAGTGTAATAAAAGAAATGACTGTCACATTTTGTGATTTTATACAATATAATCAGAGTACAGTAAGATCTCGCATCTAACGAATAATAGGTGCCAACAAAGGTGTGTTAGATACGAATTTGTTAGATGCGAATACATAAACATATGGCGGAAATTATAATCGGTACCAACAATACAACTGAAACTTAATTGGCTTGTATTTACGGCATACAGTTATAAAAAATATGCAAGAAATGAGTAAAATAATCAAGAAACGTGTAAAATAATAAAGAAATGTGGAACTTTCTCCTATGAGGGATGAATTCTGTTTGCGGCGGCAAGGGACACACGTTATCACTTATCACATGCGGCATGCCGCTCCCTCACTCCCACCACCACATCCTCCACCACCATCCTCCCTCACCATCCTCCCTCTCACTCTCTGCTGTGTCTCGTGATGCTGCTCGGAGTTTTGTTATCTTTTCGTCTGCACTTTTTTCCTTCACAATAAATCCATCAAAGTCATCAGGAATGTCACTAAGAATGTTCACTATATCCTCCTCACCATCACTCACAGTCTCTTGTCCATTATTTTCATCAAGATTTTCCATAATTTCGTGAAGCTCACGGCGCTTGTTTATCTGTTTTAGGGAATTTTGGAGTCCACAGGGAAATAATATACAGTTCGTTCAAGAGTAAACAGGGAAATTTCTACCAGATGAAATACCAAAAAGACCAGCATTGTTCAAGAGTAAACAGGGAATAATTGAGGTAAAAAGGGAAATTCTGATGTGAAGTAAGGGAAATTTCGTCAAGCAGACCTGGCAACACTGAGCGGGAGTGAGGGAGGCAGTGGGGAGTGGCTGTTTATTCGGGGTTTTTCGCTGTTCACTCAGGATTTTTTTGTTAGATTTGAAACTATACTCGTTAGATGAGAATATAGGTAGATGTCCAAAACGTCGTTAGATACGAATTCGTTAGATTAAAACACGTTAGATGCGAGATCTTACTGTACAACTACACAGAATTATGATTTAAAATGTTTTTATTGACCCTGTTTCTGCACTGTCATCTTGTATTTTGCATCATAACTAATTCTTGTTGAATCTATCTTACTAAAATGCAAGACGTGTCAGTCACATAGTTAAGGGTTAAAGACATCTTTGAATGCAAGTTATATACTCATAGTAAACATACAAGTACTGTAATGGCAAAAACAGTTCTGATTTCAATTTAGTTGACGTCAAATTACAGTATATAGGTGGAAAGGAAACACTTATTAATTATCCAGGACTGTGGAATGATTTCATGATCAGTAATCCTCCAGAGTGAGAGGTCTGGTACAGTACCATCAGCTAAGAAGTAAATAAATACTGCACACACACACACACACACACACACACTAAAAACTCAACTCCAGGTGCCTCATTCTGTATATATACCTGCATTATTCCCCTCTCTGCTCCAAGAGTTGAATGGTGGTGGTGGTAAAGACTACGAAGAATATAAAATAAAATATCCAAATGATAGGCTTGTGGGGACGTTCAATGCTTGCGTGCCTTGACTCTCCATAAATCATAGGGAAAGATAATTCATACCTTCATGGTGTACTGTATATTACGGTGAAAACTCCCAAGGAGCTGGTCAGAAATACTGTATTGATATACTAAAAACTATTGAAGTTAATTTTTCTTTTTCTGTTCTTGAGTTTAGCTTTTTCCATCATAAAAATCATATTATTGTCTTCCACTTTAAGCATTTTAAGCACATTATCTCTGGGCTATCTATAACTATACTGTATCTCTAAAATCTAAAAGTGATAAAATTTCTTCATTACTATCTTAACATTATTCTAAGTATATGACATGCAAATATGTGCTAAAATAACCACATCAATACCTTGTGTAAAGATTTAAGGTGATTCTGAGGATGGTACTGAACTGGACACTAGATATTTCTCCATAAATCACTACAAAACAAGCTTCCTCATTAAAGGTACAGTACTGTTCTAGTAATTTCCAATACAATAGGCCAATACAATTTCTGTATATCTTCTTTAAGGACTTTACTTGCTTGGAACTTCACACTAAGCCTTTCATTGGTGGTGAAAAAGAAACTTATAAAAGACAATATGAAAAGAACAATTAAACATTTACAATAATTAATTTTTGATGACCATGTTAAGCAACAAATCTGCAAGGGTAGCACAGAATCAAACAGAGAGCAAACAGAGTTCAGTGAAGTGTTGAGGAACACATAGTGGTTGAAATGATGATGGATGATAGTGAATTATAAGAGTTCTCTAGTGTAACTGTGGCAGTGAGGGTGATAGTGGCTACTGTAGTGGTGTATATGGTATTGTGATCATTTTGAGAGTGGCTGTGGTGGTGTTGGTGGTGATGGAGAATGTAGCTTATTGGTGGACATTTTGCTTGTGACTGTGGTTGTGATTGCATTTATAGTAGTGGGTTGTAAGTGCAGTTGTTAAAAAAATCTAAATTATATCATTCATAACCCTTGGACTACAGAGGCATTCCCTGCTGCAGGTAATATCACTTGGTGCTAACCTGAGAAATACACAGCTCATTGTGAGAAGGGTAAGCATACCTGATTTTATAGTGATGAATTGATCTGAGGATGAATGAAAAATGCTCCATGCCTGTAAGACCTTGTTGGATGAGGGAGAAGGTGATACTGAGGAGGGATGGTAAACACAAAGGAAATAGACGAAAAGGATAGACAGTTGAAGAATTGAAAGGGAATGGTTGGGGCCAAACGGGTATCCAAACTCTGAAAATACTGCCCACATCACCTCAGGCAATATTCCCCAATGTGGATTGCACTGGTGGAATAAGTGTGGAAAGATGTAGCATTTGGAACGGTCTCAGATTGATTGCTTGAGGATTGTGGTGGAAACAGTAGAAACAGACAAATTGACTCGTATACAGAGACAAAAATGCAACAGTAGTTTACAAGATATAGAATAATATTAACTACCCATATTAGTCAAGCTGCCACAATGCCAATCAAGCTTGCAACTTAATTATATATACAGTATATTTGTGTACATAAATATCAGACAAACATAATCTAAATATTCATGAACACAACCATACCAAAATAAAAATCATAAAGGATTATTAAATATTAACATGAAACTATCCGAATAAAAAAGATGGGTAAGTATATCTTGGAAAATACTGTACTTTACAGTGAATAAAAGTGTAGCACAGGTTTACTTAATATCTGAGTACAGGGGTGATGTGCAAAGAACAGATCAAATTATGACATGGAAAAGTATGAAACTTTGATATCCTTTTCACTCATCTATATGAAATGATAACTTGCTCCTTCACCAGCATACCTTAAGTACTGGCCAAGCTAAAACAGTAACAACTTCTCTACCTCACTTGGCAAGTCTTTACTGGGGCCTGTCTATCCATCTCAAAAGGGCTATTCACTCCTTGTCCCAAGAGATACCCCCTGGGAGGGCTTGTGTAGCAATGTAAAGTGTTGTATAGAGAAAATGATAATCTTTGATAGGGATATAGATGGTACGGGTGATATGTCCATGGATGTGGAAATTAGTTGGCAGAGGAAAGTTATGTGAACTATAAAAAAAATAAGTAGTTTTGTCATATGTGGATTTTAATTTCAGTCAATTTCTCAATAGAAATTGACCAATATTTGTAACTGAGCTTCTACTTTCATCAGAATTATGTTTTGAATTACTGGAAAATAAATAAATAAGCAATGAGCCTGCTGCTTCCTTCAGCTTAAAACAAAAAAAGATTTATGTGCCCAAAGTTATATTAATGATAAAAGAATACAAGAAAACTGACACTGAAAAATATAACAAACAAAAGGCTAAAATAACTATAATACTGCACAAGAAAAAGTAAACAATAAATGAACATCAAAAGTTAAATTCAAGTTTTTGAAAGCCGAGCAAAATTGTAAACAGGTAAACTGAAGCCAAGCTTTATGGACAGAGCCCACAAGGTGTGGTGAAGTGTGGTGCCAGTGCAGGGCAGGGCAGGGCTTGGCTGAGTAGGGCAGGGCAGGGCAGGGCAGGGCAGGGCAGGGCAGGGCAGGGCAGGGCAGGGCAGGGCAGGGCAGGGCAGGGCAGGGCAGGGCAGGGCAGGGCTTGGCTTGGCTGGGCAGGGCAAGGCTTGATTGACCAGAACTGGGCTTGACTGGACAGTGCTGGGTAGAGTTGAGCTAGTCTAGGAATGTGTTAGGGAACTGCTAGGTCTTGCATAGCTTGGTGAAACAGCAAAACAAGGCAGAAACAGAGAAGGGAAAATGTCGATCAGCAGTCACAGGACGTGTTACTGTGTCTCACTAAACAGGACAGGACAGGACAGGACTAGACAGGTTGGTACTGACCAGAGCAGAGCAGGAAAGCAAGCAAGCAGGCAGGGATAAACAGGAGAGGAGTGGTGGGGATGGAGAGATCGATACGGAAGGCTGACCGACCGACAATACTTACGTACCCTGCTAGTTAGGGAAGAAGAGGTAGAGTACAATCCGGCCTCACATACCCGACTCCCCACCGGCATATTGTTACTCATGGTCAGGTCCATCTGGTTGATCCTCCATTGCAGTCCCACTATCTCCTGCTCGTATTTCCAGTTGCGGTAGAGGTACGTCGACATGAAGAAGGCCAGCACCAGGAGGACACCCAGGGAGATGGCGATGGGTTTCTCGTAGCCCTGTCCACGCCGGAGGCACTTGCTGTCGTCAAACCCGCACTCCGGCTCGTCACGGATTGGAATCACAATGGCCGAGGCTTCCAGCGATGAGTTCTGGCCAGAGGTGCATGGTGTGAGTCAGATGGGGTCATTCGTGTGCGTGTGCGTGTGCGTGTGTGTGTGTGTGAAGTACGGCAGGAAAGCATGCGAGTGTTGTTGGAATATTAGGGGAAGTGTAAATACAAAGTTGATATCAGTGTAAAACTGTAAGTGAAGTTGGCGAATGTACTGTATATGGACTGAGTGATACAGAATAGGAAAATCCAAAATTAACCCTTAACCCTTAAATGCCTATTGACCAAATATCACGTCACCGCGAATTTAGGCCTTGAAGCCGATAGACGTAATATAAAGCCGGTAGAAAAAAAACTGCTTGGGCTATATCTAGCCATTTCATTGGTAACACTGGTTAGGTTGGGCCTTCAGTGAGTGGTGTCACTGGTGTGAGAGGGAAATGGTTCACTCGTCATATATACGCAATGAAAATACGCTCGCTCACGTTTTCTAATTTTTAGGGTTTTTTTTAGGGGTAACTACTTTATTACTCATAGCGCTGCTGTACGCAAACCAGTGGACCTAGGAAACTTTAGTTTACAGATTCTGGTGTGTAAAATCAAGCTCTACAAATCTGTAATAACAAAATTTACCTAAACGAAACTTTAAAACTCACCCTGATTTTGCGGTTCACGCTCCAGTAGCGGTAGGGAGATTGCGGTTCTTAGGGGTTAAGGACCGTAATTCTTAGAAACCTCCTATCTCGCCAGCAGCAATGCAGGGTCGAAAAAACAAGTGCTCAGAATAAAAAATCTGTTCTTACAGATTTGAAGAGCTTGAATTTACACATCTGAATCTACAAACGGGAACCTCCTATGTCAAAAGATAAGGTCACAAGTGACCTTCGAATGTAAAAAAAAGTCTCCCCTCAATGAGTAACACAAACCAAAATCATGCATTAACTTTCACTTTTAGCTATATTTCTGTATGAAAAGAGGTTCTAAGACATAAAACACACTACAGGTCCTCATGTTTTGTCTACTTCCTTCTGTCTCCATGAGAATGTGAGTGAGTGAGTGAGAGAGGGACAGACCTCACTCTATCTCTGGCGACAACACATGCTTATCGAGTGAGTGAGTGAGTGAGGGAGGGAGGAGACTTAGGTGAGTGTGAATGTGCTTCCATAATTAATAGATTGATGCAAACATAAAAAAAATACCATCAAACATCCACCCACAATTACATACATATACCATGTCTTCATCTCCACGCTGGAGGTAGCCCCTCCGAAACACAAATGTCCAAAAGTAGAATTTTCCCCCCTCCCCCCACACGTACACACTCCGTATCTCAAATCCCTAATCCCTGTTGGAGGAGGCAGACACCCCCACCACACAACCGCATCTCTTTGTGGGACTACAAGGGGTACAGCTTTGTTTGCATCCATAGCAAAACTCGACAGCAAAAGCTGGTTTACCACTGCCACTTCACTACAGGGCAAACTCTCCCTCCAGCATCCAGCCAGCCACGGGCCACATTCAATGCAGGCCCCTCCTCCAAGGACCATGAAGCCATGTCCACTCTTCAAGCATTCACCACCCTCCTCCACTCGTTTCTATCACACGCAATCACTCTGCCTTGCTCCACAGATATACTTCTTCCACTCAGAGCTCCTTTCACAGTGTCCATCCATCTCCTCTGTGGCCTTCCTCTCCTCCTTATACCTCCCACTTCTGAGCCCCCTATCCTCTTTACCATACTATTCTCCTCCATTCTCTCCACATGTCCAAACCATCTTAACACACTCTGTTCTGCACGGCCTGCTAACTCTCTCATGACACCTGTCCTTCTCCTCACTTCCTCATTCTTGACTCTGTCCATTCGAGTCACACCACACATGCTCCTCAGACATCTCATCTCTACTGCATTCAACCTTCTCTTCTCATTTTCTACCATATTCCATGTTTCCGCTCCATGCAGTGCAGTAGGCACTACTATCCCTTCATACAACTTCCTCTTTAGATCCATTCTAAGTGACTTACACTCTCAGAGGTCTATCTGGTAGCAAACTGTCTGTCTAACTATATACTGTACTTATTTATGTCCTGATGCTCTGTTCCTTACTATGTAATCAGGAAGTACCTCAAGGCTGTCATTTAGTAATATATTAGAACTCCCTCACCCCAACCCACATCACATTCACCCTTGTACCCCTCAACACTTCTCTCTCTTTGTTTTCACTTTGCCCTCCTGCTGGACTATTATTTCAGCCTGTTTTGGACCTGTCAAGGAATTTATGCCTATGAATCTACTAATTACTTGAAAATTGAACCTGCTTAATAAATCTTCCAACTGACTTAAAGACCTACTGACCCCAATTAATTCCCTACTGACCTTCCAACCTGCCTGAGGACAGAATGCCCTTCCAACCTGCCTAATGATTGCCTTAAGCTGCCTAATGCCCCTTAAAAGCTACCCAACCACATTTCCTGACCTCTTGGTAGTAGTTACTGATCTTGTGGAGGCACTTGGAGCAGTTTAAGGTGTCAATATTGCTGTGGGGACAGTCGGAGAAGAAGTACACACTGTAGTTTCCCTCACTGGATGCGTTTGTGTTCATCGTCATGCTGAATCCCAGGATGCCTGCCAGGAGACAAAGGGGTCAAAATACATGCACAACTCTGTGAATGAACAAACTCCTCTCCTTCGGTGGGAAATAAAATTGTAGCATTCAAACCGAGTCAATGATGAATATTTTTCGACAACTACACTTCACCTATCAGTCAATGCTCTGTCTCAGTTGATATGAGAATGTTTTCTTGAAGAGAGGGAAGCTCATCTAACATTAATGCCTGGCAGCTCTGTATGGCGAGACTTTTTTGGCAAAACATAAACCAACATTTGGCATCTAATGATGTGTAAACCACAAACCCACATGAATAAATGATACATGATATTGAAGTATACACCTTTAGCTGTCTCCTGATGTACTTGTGAAGTCTAAATGGACATCTATAGAATGGATAGCCAGCTCAGAATGACCACAACTCAAATTACACTTTTACACTCTCCTGACAATTATAAGTATGTTTTCACACTCTGATTCCATCATAAAATGTATCAGAATCACATTTTTTAACACAACAATATGAAATATAACGTCACTGTCGTTTTTACGTACATATATGGTAATTAGCGCAAAAACAGAGTGCTGAAAATACATCCTCGCACGCTGCGAGATATTTCTACACTGGCTAGACAAGGCTGGTGTAACTCGTGGGAGCTCCTGAGCACACACCCCCTCTAATGTGAGCCCAATCAAGTACAGTATGTCAGGGGGTGCGCAAATTTGAAAACTGCACTGTTGACTAATGTCGTCACCCGAGATTACCCACACTTGTTGGTGGTGTCGACTTATGTTGTCACACTCTGTGCTGGTTCCACTATACCAATAATTATACAGTATTTTACATAACACTATATGTGGTACTGCTCAGTGCTTAGATTCATGCCAGGCACTTTAATGTAATGTATTTCACAAAGGTTTAAAAAAATATATAAAAAAAATTAGGTGATAATTCAGTACAGTACAGTCAGATCAAAGCCAGACAGTTGTAAATACCAGAAAACCCACCAACTAAGGGTTTAGATAAGGTAGGTCAGGTTAAAAATGCCAGAAGACCTATCATGCAATGGAAAGAAAAAAAAAAGCTTATTAATAAACAACTCACTGGTGTAGGACAAGTCAAAATACCATAACACCCATTACACAAGAAAACAATATACATATAAATGAATGACTCACTGGCGTAGGTCATGTTACGGAGATGGTCTTTGATCCTGGCTCCATCCCTGGCGATCTCTTTGACGGTGAGGTTTTCTCCGGACTGGCGTGACGAGTTGTACAGCTCGGCCACGGCGCGGGCGTACAGTTGCACCGAGTCATAGATATAAGCCGTGGGCAGGTAGGGTATGTGCTGCCCGGACCCCCAGGGAAAGATGCAGAGTTAGAATTCTCGGGAAAGGGATTGATGCTGTTTATTTGGGGTCTGCAAGTGCAAGGGACATGACTGGTGGAAAGGACTGAGGGTCTGCTGAGGTGATCGACATGATGACAGAGAAGTGGAAGGTATTGTATGTGATATTTTAGGACAGAAAAATGGAAGTATAAACTCTATGGCTGGAAGTTGGAAGAAGCATCAATGTTATGACAGGGAACTAAGTTAAGGATAAACATCATAATACACAGTTGGCAAAGGCTATTCACTCTATGATAGGGAACTGGAAGAATTATAGGTGTTTGAAGGTTATATGAATGAATATCAACTTCAATGTGACAAAGTGTAAAAGGATTGATAAAGAAATAGAAGTACTGTATGATGTATGTATTCTACAACTAGGATCTAGATACCAGTATTTACATAACCTATAAAATGCAAGAAAAAGCATGATAATACTGTATAAACACTATGGTACAAAACAGGGAAAAGTAAAGCAGAAACTGTACAGGAAGATCTTATAGAAGCTTGATTGCTTATCTTGTGAGTTCAGCAAGCTACTGTTACAACTATCGTCTTGTATATAGAAAGTGGTAAAGAGACAGAGATGATGAAATATAAGAAGAGGCTAATATTTCTCTTGATTGGGAACTTGACCTGGCATCATACTGAATATAACAAGAGAATTTAATGAAAACTAGGCAACATCTGTACTGATGTGCAGTAGTGTAGCAAGACAGAAGGAATAGAAATACTGTAGTGATAAACATGTGTAAATATGCTGATGTAAGCTTAGGAAAATGGAGAAGTAGTAGGAGTGAGAGTAGTGGTGGTGGTGGTGGTGATGGATGTCAGGGATGTGCAGTGAGTCTAATATTAATGTAACATTGGACTAATATGAATCATATACATTACTGTATTGAAAAATATATGAACTTAAAAATCATAACTATATTACTACAAAATTTACTGAATTTGCCAATAGGCAAAGCTTGAGCTTGATATAAAAATTTTTGTTACTGTATTCAAATTATGATAATCATTGACAAGGTACAGTACAAATTTAAATACATCTTATGGTGGAAAACATGAACTATAGTATTAATTAATCTACTGTATATATTATTGTTTTCATCTTAATGTGTTAATAGAATGATCAAAAATATTAAAGTATTCTGACATTATGTAAGTGATACTGATTTATTATATTGTTGAATTAGTGTTCATTGTTTGGTTATAGGGTTATGCGGTGCTTTGTGTTATGTTATGTGTTATAGCATATAGTTAGACTGTTATACAGTACTGTATTAGTTTCCAATAATTTGTTACCAGAATATATAGTTGTTTTACAACACTATTTTATTGTTCTGTCACATTGTTACCTTGTGTTATAAATATTAAGGCTTTTTGCTTTAATGTGTACCAAGTGGCTTTCACCAAACTGACCGATGCTGATTCCTCCAAACTATTCCAAAAACCACACTACTTCAGAGTTGGTGCTGTTTTGAGGCATAGTTTGGAAGGATCAAAACTTTCCAGTTTACTGACAGCATCAAAAACTTTAACAGAATAAATATCAGACATGTTGCTTGTTGTGTGGTGTGAGAAAAAACACTTAGTATTGTATGTAAATTAGAATAAATATACAAATGCAAATGAAAGAATGTGTAGTATGAAAATAGTGAAGATTACCTTCAATTCTTTTGTGCATCAGTGACTCACATGCATGTCATACAGGCCATAGCAATAACATATTTAATAAATCATCTGGTGCTTCATTATAACTTTACAGGTACAGTACTCTCATGATTATACAACTGTCTGGTGTGTATGCAAAATACAGGGCCATATGCAAGGTCATCCATGGTGTTCATTATGGCACAGTACCGGTAGGACGTCACTGCATTGTGCTTAGGGAGTCATTGTACCGTTACCACCTCATCGTTGACACCAACAATGTTCTTGCATACTGCCCAGGATGAACATGTTTGCTAGAGGACTGGGATGACATACAAGTGAGCTACGTGTGAGAGTGAAGGAAAGGTTGCAGTGGACAAAGTAGTAAAGTACAGTGCAGACAGAATTAGTGAGAGACTCACAGGAAAGTATATAGATGATGACACAGAAATGTTGTGTAATTAATTTTAAAAACTTTATCTGCAAATTATTATGAAAAGAAATTACAAACAAACAGAAAGTTTAGGCCATAGAGAGAGATAAAAGACAGGCTAAGCAGATAATGAAGCACGATACATAAATTTAGTGACAGGTTACCCAAGCTGGAAACAAAATGAAAGATTGATACACTATGCCTTATAAGAAATTAGATTTAGAAAGGTGATGCAGGAGCATAACAGAAGCAAGTCATATGAAGGACAATGATTGTTTAAAATATTTTAAAGAAATTTGTACAGTACAGTACATGTCAAAATGAATTGACACAAGGCAGTCACAAGGCAGTGACATGAAGACCAGTACACTATAATTGGATAAGTCATTAACAAAATCCCTTAAAAATGAATGTATGAAGATTATTAACAAAAACACTGCTTAAGAAAAAGAACAAAACACACATGTTAGGGTATTAATCACAGCAAACTGGAAAATCATTTAGAACTGTAATACTATATTTTAGGATTTTGTTTTATTTAAGAGATTTAGCCCAACATTTAGAGGGGAAAAGTTATTAGATATATGGGGTTAGATATACAGTACAATTACAACAACAATACACATCAACTACAGGCAAGACACAGACAGTGAGTTCCCAACATAGCAGTACAGTTATACAGTGATAATGACACAACACCCAATCCTGTAATACTCCTGAGATGCACTGTGGTACCCAAAACATACATCCACCCTCAAAAGGCTCCATATACCAGCTTGCTTGCATATTATATTATAGCGAGGTGTGAGTTACCTGAGGCTCAGGATGCAGAAAAAACACCAAAATATATTCAGCTGGCAAATGGTTTGCCTGGTCCACTCTGCCTATTACTCTCACAATTTTACCAGACACTAGTGAATGAAGTTCTATAAGGCTTTGTGTAACATAGACTGTAACTAATGGATGTGTTATGAGCCAACACAGCCACCAGTCACAACACCTGACACTGTATATCAAGGGAGAATCTTTTTTGGTCAAGTGAATGGCTACCAGCTGATTCCTTCAAACTATCCCTGGAAACAAATCACCTCATTTTTACCAAGAGGGGATCTGCTTCATAACACAGTTTAGAGAATTCAGTGGCCCTCCAATTTACCATCAAGAGTTTCTCCCTTTAAGCCTTTCTGATCCACTAATGCCAAGTAGAAGTGTGAGTACATTATCCAAGGTGAATCATCTGATATACATTATTTACCCGAGGCTACAATGAAAAAATAAAAACACACAAATTAATATATCCAAAGCAGTAAGTTAACCCTCTCATGATGACCCACTTCAAGGTCTTGTGGGCTTGTAGTAAAAACATTATCAGTGAGGAGAGAGAACCCAATCATCATGAGAGTTAAACCCTTTACTGTACTGAACAGAGGCACATCATCCTTGCATGGTGTTGTTTCCGTATAGATACAGTGCGTTTCTTTGCCGTTACTGTATTGGGAAGAGAACACTGTAGAAGTTACAGTATTCTCTTGGTGAGGTAACTTCTAATTAACCAGCAGAGTTGAGCATATTCAGTACTTCAGGGCACATTGAGGGACTTTCCACAGCAAATTATATGCAGTTTTGTTTGTATATCTAATGGCCTTTTTTGGCATAAAACTGGCTGCAGTTATCATACAGAATGTACATAATCTCATGAACATAATAATTATGGAGATTTATTTTCAATGTTTTTTATGAAGTCATCACACTGAATCAGATATAAAAATAAAGGTAAGTAGAAAGTCTCTCAAATGGTCACTATACATGTTAACCTCTCCAGGACTCATGTTGTCCCACCACCATCTTACCCAATCACACTATTTTCTCTCATATGAACCATATGCAAGGAAAGTCATGGGTTAGGCAATTACAATTAACCATACAATAGTTCCCCTGACACTGCATGGAACTATTGTACCAGTCCAACATCATCACCTAACCTATGATTTGTTTCCATACAGCCCTGTGTCAGGTGAAAGGGAAATTCAAAACCAGCTTAAGTTCTTTGTCAAACTGTCACATTATCACACTGGGTAAACTTCACAGAGAGTGGCATTTTGCTGGCAAATTTACAGCCATTATCACAGAGGGTTGGGTAGTTTGTTTCTCGACACATCTTACCATTTAAAAAACATCTTTAGCTTATCAATACCACTCAGTCTACCATCAACACTCACGGGATATTCACAGAATGAATGAATCTGTATTAGACTGAGTGGGACTGCTGAGTAACAACTGGGTGACAAAAATCTAATGAATAGAATGCCAACCTTCCCACTAATACTCTTTCATCAAAGTGTTATGCACTGTACACTGTACTATGCAACATTAAAGTACTTGTATAATCTCTTAAGCAACAGAGGAAAGGTTATGAATTGAGACAAAGACATGTATCATTCAAATTTTACAAAAGAATATTTTTTATAGAGCTTGGGTCCTGTGCAAGAAAGGTCATGGTCTGGGTGTTGACAATGTCAAGTATAATGGCTGTACAGTTCCCCTTAGTGGTCATTATCTAGTCCATGACCTTCCTTTCATATGGTCTCACATACCATCTTCAAAAATACCACCAGTTTTGACAAAGTTGAATAATAAGCTCTGTCTTGTATTTCCTTTCCACTCCAAACACTTTTTTGCCATTATGTATTGTATGTGTCTCTTGTTATTTACCCAAGTTATGTGTCAGCGCTACACCACACCATGATGCCATCTGACTGCCCAGGCCTGCTATCTCAACAATACTCAGTCTTTCCAGGTAACTACACTGTACTTCATTAACTGTCTGTACATACAATACTGTAGTAGTAGTAGTAGTACCATTTATGAATGTAGATTTTGTGATCTTTGCAATTCATACAAAGCATTGCATGCAGAAACCAATCAAGTCTAGTAAGCAGTTGCAATATATTTTTCTATTTTACCCTCTTCCTCTACTTTACTGTATGTTATTAGAACTGCATTCAGATTCTTTCAAGAGGACATCTAGTATTTTACCTTCCTTTCACCCTTAACAAATACAGATACTGTACATCACTACATAGGGCCATTTGCAAATAAAGACCTGATTTGGACACTAGCGGGTCCACAGGAATTTCACATAACTATCTATCTTCTGACCATCATCACTGACTGTAATATGTATGATCTGTCTTCCTTATGGAATGCCTTATTGAAGCACCACCATTATTCTCTTGTTTTATGAATTTTTTTTGTTTCTTCCAGTATATTTCTGGAAGAGGTCTTGGTGTTCTACTCTGTTATCCTAACAATCTCGTCTTATTTCAGTACTACATACATATATGAATAAGGTTACCACCAGTCTAATCACAAGAATGAGTATAAATTAGAGTTCCATCTGGCAGTCAGCTGGCTACATGTTCCATGGGGGAAATGATTTTTTATTTCTCCAAAAGATGCTATGAAACAGACCACCTCAATATAACATAATATACACTAAGAGGGAATTTGGGCTAGTATTCACAAAGGCCAAGTTCACTCTTAAGCTAAACTTTTGTTTGTATGTGTTCATTCATGGCAAAGACCAGAACCCGGCACTGCTTCAATATCCTAATACGTATAAGCTCATACTCATTGAATAGCAAAACCATTCACTACTTTGAAATAAGCCTGAAGCACTATGGTGAGGTCAGTAACACAAACATATGAACAAGTGCAAACTCTGATATGTTTTGTGAATACCGGCCTTGTTTCATAGTGTAGTTTGGAGGAATCAATAGCCCTCCAAAATCTTTAACAGCAGGATACTTCCCTTGACAAGCTATGAAAGTCCTTCAATGACTCTCCGTAATGAATCACACATTGACATTATTGCATATGTGACTTACCATTCATGCATAGAGTGCATACATATTGTATTTAAACAAATATTACACATAATAAAAATAGCTTAGATTTTCATCCCTATTCAGGCTGTGCATTGTGAAGTGCTTCCCAAATCTGAATCTACAAGTTGTGTTCCAGAGTGCAGTGTGGCTTTAGCATCATAATAGTAGAGGATCCAGACTGCTGCCCTCCATGTGTCTTTATACAGTATCACCAGTGTTTATTAACCTTGAACCATAACTGTAATGACAATAAACGCAGGACAAAACAGTCTGAATCCTTAGGCATTTATAGGTTTATCTCATCACAGGCACTACAGCTACTCTCCCAACAACACATTTCACAATCACAACAGCAACAACAACAACAACCACCAGCTTTTATCTTCAAGGACAAGATGCTGTTGTCAAATTCCAAATTATTGTAACTGTCATGAGTTAGTCACCTTTCTCACATTCTTCCCTCAAAGCAGTGGTCACACATCCCCTTATAACCTAATGTTATTGTGCTTATTTCAAAATTCATTAGTATTCCAATTATCATCTCCCCTGAATTAGTGGGAATTTACGTTATTCTGTAGGTGTTTAATGTCAGGCGCTGTCTGAGCATTATGACTCAACGCATGAAAAATACAATATGGCAAACAACTGCAGGCAATATTAAAAAAATGCATGTTCAGTCCACAGGTTTTTTCACACTGATCAACAACAACAATAACACCCCAACATAGGATGCACCCAAACAATGAAAGATGATTCCAAACACAGAGGGGAGCAAATACCACTCTTCATTACTCCATCCAAACATGCACACAAAAGCAGGCTTCAAAATACCTGTACTTGTATCTAGTGTTTGTAAATAACTCCCAGATCTCTTTTTGAAGTGCAAAGAGAGTCAATATAATTTACCTTAATGATAACAGCATTATACTGTGAGACAATATTCCAAGCCATCCAAAGACATCAACACATCGCTATGCTGCATATGATTTACTGTATGGGTGACTCTTGTGGCCAAAATCAAACTAACTTTACTCATACATAGGATACCTAGAGAATGGATTTTTATCATTCTTTGATGACTTTAAACGGAAGCTCCTCAAGTCTGCTGATCAACCTTAACTCTTATACCCCAGGAAAACATGTCTGCAGCTTTACATTTCATTCTTATCAAGATGTTTTCATGGTTTTACTGTCCAGTCCGATGAAGTCAAGTTACAGTAGTGTTGTTTTGATCTGATTTCTATATGGGATTTTGGTCATTGTATACATTGGCATTCAGCAATCTTGCACACATGAATCAGTTTCACAAAACAAAGTTCGATGTCTAAAATTTATAGTATACTGTACAGTACAGTAGTTCCCAAACACATCAATAGTATAATGTGTAGGACAGTGACACAATGGATGAAGATTATGGACTGGTAGCCATTTACATGTTGATGGTTGTTTGTAATCAAAAGGTTTTGATTTGTTTATTAGCATTACAGTACAGTACTGTACTGTCAACATCGTCTTACCACGCATACCAACTGTATCGAAATCACAGGTGGTCAGGTAGCAAGATTATTGCTGTTCATTATGACAGTCTTTATAGCACACATTAAGGACAGTTTTGGAAGCTGCTGTACAGTATAAGGTATGAGGGTTAAATGGTACTATGGATGGAAAATTATTTCAAAATGCTATTAATGAATGACCCGATACATTACATATAACCAGTTGAAACTGCTTTATTATACTTTAGATACAATTGCATGTAAGTTATATAGTTATTTCTAAGTGTAGTACCAGTAACATAATGAAAGTGTCACTAGTAGGCCTCTGGTACAATACAATACCTGTACTGTACAGTACTTATATAATGTCACCAAGAACTCCGATGACATTCAGTTCCTACAAATCCTCACTGTTCTGTGTAGCTAGAGTACAGTACAGTACAGTAATACACTGTACTTGTCTTCTTTTAATAATCAATTGGAATCATGCAACCAATGTAAACATTTCGTATACCCTGTACCCTGCCACACACTTGTAATCTTAACAGCAGGAGTTTCAACAATATTTATTTGCTACTTGTTTCTATAATATAGCATTTTCCCAAGCAAAACAATAAAAATGTTGTGTCACAATAATAACACCACCCTTTGAAATCGGGAAATAGGGTATTGATGATGATGATGATGATAATGATGACAAGGGGCTTAGATGTTGTTAATGAATTGGAGGCTAATGACTTCTCAAAGTGGAAGTCTGCTGTGAACAGTTCTGAGGAATTAGTACTGTAGCCTCCCTTTTGCCAACAACATCTCACCTCCTTACACTTCTGACATGTGGGATTACACTGATGAATATTGGGTTTGAAAGACAGATACATGAAGAAGGCAACAACAACAACAGCCATCACACATACCACAGAGACAGTAATGAAGAGCTCAGTCATGCGTAAAGAAGCACAGATAGTTTTAAGCAAAAGGACCTCCTATGCATAATGTAACACAAGCAGACACTGGACAATGTGTAAATAAAAGCCAAACAGAAAAAGTCATGTACCACAGATGACATAAAATGAACTCCCTCAGAATAAGAGATATGTTTGGGGCAAGATACCAAGGAATCTACATGAATGCACAGCAGTCTAACACAAGCACAATAACCAAAACTATAAGACTGTCATGAAGAATAGAAAAATTCAAATGGACGAACATGTCAAATAAACAAGATCTGATAATATCCAGTACACCCACAGAAGGAAGGAACAGTTGGGTACTTATTCACACAAAACAGGAATTCAATCACTACAGTTTCTTTTCCCTATCTATGAGGCATGAATCTCCTAAATGTCAACCTGTTGCTCAAGAGAGTTCATGCCCCATCACTGATACCTTTATATATGCCATTCTCTTAAGTGCATCAAGATCACCACACCTTGGGCCATATGCAACAACATTAATGGTATTGATGATGGTATGGTAATGGTAGGCACAATACAGAGTCATCGTATCACTACTGTGCCCTCGTCAACACCATACAGCCCAATGGTTCCATAAACCTTACGTGGAATTACTGTACTGTACTGGTCATGACTTTTCTTATATAATTATGGACTTGGGACTGACAATGCTCACTCCCCCAGGTTGAAAAGTTTCCTACTGTACCTAACCAGACAGACAACAAAAAATCAGACTGAGAAATGTTGTATCCCTTTCACAAACAATATGTTTCAAACTGCAAATATCTCTAAGGTCAGTAAGAGGGAGGGAAATTAATTCAGGGATAAGTTTCCAAAGTCAATACACAGAAACATATTATATAAAACAACTTTAAATGTTTTGGTATGCAAACAACTGAATTAACATGTGTAAATTACTGGGCTACAGTAATATTATTATTTCTACAATGAGAACCAGCACCAAATCCAGAGGGATCAATTGGCACTAAGGCAAGCATGATAGTGGTAAAATGAGGTTAAGGGGAAAGAACAAACTACTGTACAGTGCAAAGGAAAGCTATATTTGGGTCAAGAGACAGGGATGGGATAAAAAGGGCATAAGGCATGGGAGGGAGAATGAAGGGAATTTGCTAAGAAGGTAAGCTTGGGAGGGAGGATGGCCATGGATAAAAAAGGGATTTAAAGGACAATTGATGACCGGCTTGAAAATGGGACCAATCAGTTCGAAGATGCTGGACCATGACCTGTACCCGACAACACTGGCAGAGTGAGGGAACATCATCTACCATCAAGAAGCCATGGGCAATACTAGCATGGCCAAGCAGTAGGTGGGAGAAGTCTGTCTCCCACCGTCTATGGCAACAAGAAGGGGACTGCCAGGAGGTCACAGATGGTTTAATACTGTAGCTCAAAGATTATTTGATGTGTCAGATGACCACTCTGCCTGCCCCCTTTAGGCATGGAGGTGGGCGATGGCAGAGAAATATTCAGAAGCAGAAACAGGATGGGACATGTTGTGGCCTAAGTAGGTGGCCGAGCATGCCAAAATATGGGCACACTCATTGTCTGGGACTCCAACTTGGCTCAGAACCCAACAAGAGACTGATTTCAACCTGGTGGCAATCTTGAACAACCACTCTTATCTCCAATACCAACCGGTAAACAGCTAGTAAAAACCGAGTGCTTTGGAGGGCACTGAATGAGTCGCTGAAAATGACATAGTTGATGAGGCATTACAGTAATAACTTATATAATGAAACTCAGCGACCTATAACAGCTCAAAACATGCACAAAAGTGATTACATAGCAAAGTGTGTCTAGACATCTGTTCTGCCAACAGTCATGAAGAAAATGACATCAGCGAGGGATGACACACAATTCCATACAGACCAGTTACTCCAGCCTTCTATCAGCTTTGAAAGTGGAGTACATTGGCCAACACCAGCTGAATGGATTACTGTACTGTATCGTATTGTAGTAAACTGGGGAAGGTGTATGGGAAGGTTCTTACTGAAAGACTGATTGAAGGAATAGGGAATAAAGTTAGTGAGGAGCAGGGAGGGTTCAGAAAGGGTAGAAGATGTGTGGACTAGATCATTGCAATACAATCAATCAACAGTGAAGAAATATATTGGGAAGGGTAGGAAGTTGTACACTGCCTCCATGGACTTGGAGAAGGCATACGATAGGGTTGATAGCAGAGCTATGACAGAAGTGTTGAGGATTTACAGTGTTGGGGGGTGTTTGCTGAAAGGCATTGAGACCTTTTATATAGAGGCAACAGCATGTGTGCGAGTAGAGGGTGATCTAAAAGAGAATTTTAATATTAGTGTAGGGCTGAGACAGGGGTGTGTTATGTCACCATGGTTGTTCAAAATATGTATGGATGGTTGTATGAGAGAGATGAAGACCAAAGTGGATAGCCTGGGAGTGAAGCTGATATTGAATGGAGTAAATTGGTCCTTGGTGGCAAGCTTATTTGCAGGTGACACTGTGTTGATGGCTGAGAGTGAAAGGGAGTTGCAGAGGGTGGTAGACAAGTTTCAATCTGTGTGTAAACAAAGGAAATTGAAGGTGAATGTTGGTAAAAGTAAAGTGATGGTATTTGAGAGGGCAGAAATTGAGGTTACTGACTTTGCCACACGAGGATGGAGGAAGTGAAGGAGTTTAAGTACCTGGGTACAATTCTGTGTAAACATGGCAGTATGGAAGGAGAAATTAGGGAGAGAGCAGTGAAGGGGCAGACAGGTCATAGAATCACTGGGGAGGATTATGAAGGGCAGAAGTGTGAGTATGGAAGTGAAAAAGGGACTGAGAAATACTGTAGCATAATTCTTCCAACACTGACGTATGCTTCAGAGATATGGACATGGAGTAGGACTCATCAGTCTTGAATAGGTGCAGTGGAAATGAGTTACTTGAAAGGAGGATGTGGACTGACCAGGTGGGATGGAGAAAGTAATGAGAGTGTGCATGAGAGATGTGGTATGAGTAAGAAGGCAATTGGTATTGAGTGTGGGTTGGTTGAGAGGGTGAAGCGTAATACATTGAGGTGGTTTGGACATGTGGAGAGAATACAAGGTGAGGAGTTTGTAAAGAAGGTGTATGGAAGTGAAGTTGTGGGACCTGGTGTGAGAGGCAGACCTCCGGTTAGATGGCAGAACAGAGTGGAAGAGTATGTAAGGGAGAGAAATGTGAGGGGCAGAGGAGAGCTTGACCAAGTAAAGAGGGAGTGTTGGAACAGGGAAACCTGGAGACACTTCTGCCGTGGCCACCCCTTTGGGGAGAGTTCCCGGAAGGAATGAGGCGTCGGAGCTATAGAGAGATAGATATTGTATTGTATTTTATAACCAGAATGTTTCCTGTAATGACCCTATGTAAATCACCATTCTATTAAACCCAGATGTGCCTCCCAAAAGATAATTCTAGCAAAATTCACAGTGATTTCCACGAGTAACAATAAAACTTTGCCTTCTGTGCTGCTCCAGAAGTTGCACTGACTGATGATGTGGATGGCATGGATGGGTAGGTTGGGGACACAGGAGAAAGAGGGTAAAATCAAGAGAAGCAAATGGAGTTTGGAGGAGAAGCCTGAGTAGGGAAGAGACTGAAGAGAGGAGATGAGAGGGAATGATGAAAGACAGACCGAAGTGCAAGAAAGAAATGAATCCTACTGAATGAACTACGGTAATAATGTTTAACATTGGTTACAAAGAACAAGAATCATCTATATCATGTAGAGTGCAAGTAACTAAGATGACCAAAGAGTCATGTCTGGGACCAGCAAGAGGTTGATTACAGTATATAGGCTGCAGCAAAGGGTGGGAAAACTAAGCTGGCTCTCCGTCTACAAAAGGAAGAAACGACTATGGTATAAACGTATAGCGAGTAGGGTTGACTAAGCATCGGTTGAGATTTTCAAGCGAGGTGAGACGAGTAAGTGCCATTAAGATGAGCACAACTCTCTCAGAACAGTACATGGGGGCCGGTGGTGGGGGTCGCAGGTAACGTACAAGTTTTAGCTCACGTGGGGCCGGTGTTGTATACAGTGGAAGTTGGCTGGAAAGGTAACTCCCATCTGACAGACTGGCAGTGTCACTGGTCTGTGGAGTGGAAAGGACTGCCTGTGGTCAAAAACTACAGACACACAAACAGCAGCTCCTATGGTTTCGAATCGAAGTTAACCCTCACATGGCAATATTCAGCCTCCATCATACAGGTTTCAAGCTTCCAAACTGCATACGAACAGCTTGAATACTGAACTAAAAACAGCAACCACACTGCACTAATTACCTAGAAATTAATTAAGTCCTTATCATGCATGGAAATGGTATAGAAAGACAGATTATGAAGTTCTGAATATGTATGGAACAGGTAAAGAAAGGGTATTAAGCCCTGAACACACAGGGAACTGGTGTAAATGGATAGAAAATTATATCCTGACCATGTGTAGGCTGGGAGATCACCTCCTGAACATGTGTCAAACAACTGTAGTGTGAAATCTGGATGAGCCAAGCCAAGAGACCCTTTCATTCCCTTGGTGACACAATATGGACGTGAAGGAACCAACAAGCAGCGTCATTGTCTAATACCTTAAATAAAAGATATAAATACTGTAAAATATAAATTCAGAATGGAAAGGATAATAAAGTCAAGTGTTTTTATGGTGGAAAAAATAATGAATGACAGAGCCAACAAGAACCGAGACAATTTGCACGATAATTTCTGTCAAGTCTGCAAGTGATCAGAGTGAACTGTCAAATGATGAAAGCATGGTGTTGTCTCTACGATTCAGAGTTTGTAAATGGGCTTAGGGCCGTATGCAAAAATATCGGTGGTGTTGATGAAGGCGTAGTACCATTATGATGTTTGTGTAGTATTCTTGCATACAACCCTTAACCTCACTTTCAAACTGTCTACTAAACCCACTACTATACATCACAGCTATCTACAACAGTCTGCTAATTCATTACTTGGGATTTTAATATGGTAATTGAATGTTACTGTTCATATTAACCCTTCAACGGCAGTCATCATATTCAGATCTAGTTCACAATAAAGGAGATTCTGACATATGTAGCCAGCCATCAAAAGGTTAAGTGTAAGTGTCAATAAAAATGTCACTTGAGGAGGAACCTTTAGTGACCAAACATTTCACAATTACTTCTTCTGGTTAAGGAAAGATACAGCCAGTGAACTAGAGACTCCAACCTGTGCCAAGACAAAATACCGTATGTAAGTATATTCACGGCGTTGGTGATGGCGTGGTGCCGGTACGATGGCTTGGTACTGTGTCTAAGGAGCCATTGTCCCATTACCACGCCATCATCAACACCAACATTGTTCTTGCATACAGCCCAAAGAGTCCTTCATTATTATCAGGTTTCATGGATATGTGGAATACTTTGGAGTGACCAGTATCTTGTCCCCTTAAAAACAAGACAATGAAATACAGGAAACATAGGCTTCTCCTCAAATGGTGTCTTTTCACTTTATTACATCATAATTATCATGTTACTCTTGATAAGGTAATGGGCTGATGTTACTGGTAGTTATGGTGTTGTGCTTTTTTATTATTATCATTAATTGTTGTATTATTGTTAGTGTTATGTTGCTGAGGTTAGCATTCATGTGAGTAACTAATATTGTGCTATACACTTAAAAAAATAATGTGAAAGGAAAGCTGAAGAATGTATAAAAATGTTTCAATTGCATTCTGCTTAGTGTTACTCTTTAGGCTTGTTGAGATTTGCATACAGTAACTGTAAGTGATTGCAACTGTGTTAAAAACTGAGAAATACTATGAAAGGGAGCCTGAAGAATGTTTACACTATATAAATGTGGCATGTACAATATTTACATTCCATTTCTGTACATACAAACATACATACTGTACATACAAAACCGCCCGAGCAAGATAAAACTGCATGTACAACATTAGTGCAAGTCAGTCCATCAAATCAATCCCATCACAGTGAGGTTAGCGGTGACCAGCGGACAACACAGATAACACTCTCGGGGAAATCCATGTGCAACGTTACGCATCAAACTTGTCTGCTTGGTGGTTAAGATTATCTGTTTTTCCCTTATCGTTGCTTGCTTTCTGTGGCCTAACCTGACCAGTACATACGGCAAAATATATTAAAATGGGTGTAAATGCTGTAAGTCAATATGGTAGTACTGTAGTAGGCTCTTGATTCTTGCAAACTATACCACAAGATACTATAAACTCGCTCAATAAAATTGTGCAACTGTGTGGAATAGTTTGTAGGAGTCATAAACCTCGAACTCACCAACATCACAGGCCCTGTATTATGACCTGATTCTCGACTTTTTTATTGTGGTGCAGAAAGTAATAAACAGTACAGGAAACCAAACATCATAATAAAGAGCACAAGTAAAACAAAACAAAAATTAATCAAATAATCAAAACCGTGCAGCAAGTCTATGCGCAACCGAGAGAGATTTGGGAGAGTGTACACAAGAGCGATGTCACAACAACAAAAACACAACAACAACATTATCACCCATTGTGCAGAAAGGGCAGGGAGGCTGGCAGGTGGTGCAGGAGATGGGTTGGGGGATGCTGCGGGTAACATGTACTGTACTGTAATTCCCTCTCCCTTGGCACTTATTGGTGGTAAACGAACTCGGTACGATGATGACAGTACCGTCCATGCATTAGGGTGTTTCATCTCTCAGCCCCTTACTGCTGTTCAGGAGGTAACTACTGTACATTAGACAGGAGACAAAAGCAATTACAATCTATATTAAAACCCAGTAAGAATATATTACAAATTAATTCATAACAGAGTTCTTGCCAACTCATTATAAGCATACTGCAAATCCCGGACAAACTCAAAATATACCCAGTACTGTACAATTAAATAACATACCCATTAATTAAGGAGTCACTACAAACCCCTTGCCATCCATACAAGCCCCTACAACTCTACTGGAAAATAAGGTATGATACAGTATACTGTATTACAAATGGCAACAAGGGTTCATCATCTTTTTTACAAGCCACACTACAGTACCCACACCTCCCGCTCCTGCCAGCCTCGCCAACAACAGCAGAACCTGCGTGTGTGGATATTAGCAAAAACCCACGGACATAGGCCAACCCGGCATATATTATTAGCAGACCTTACAAGTGTGTCAGTGTGTGTGTGAGGAGGACAGAGGAGAGGACAGGGTACATGTATTTACAGACAGACATCAAACAAGCAAAACCACCCACATATCCACTTCATTCTCCTCCTCCTCCTCCGATCTCTCATGACCCTACCTTTTCATCGCGTATTGCCCGGTCCTGGTAGAGAAGAAGGGGAGTTAGCGCACATCCTGACAGTCACTTGCTGTAGCTATAAACCTTTACTTATCCAGAATACATAGAGAGAGAGAGAGAGAAAGAGAGGGAGAGAGAGAGAGAAGGAAGAGTGTAAGTTAACGCACATCCTAAAGTCCACCGTGTGTTATCCTGCTCAAGCTCTAGATCTGAACTTATCCACACAAACTTATACTGTACTGTACACTGGATCACATGCAAGAATGGTTGTAGTCAAGGCAGCAACGATGGTGACTGGTGTGTATGTGTTGGCTTATTATAGAGTCTATGGATCCTTTGAACAGTCACCATTATTTCTGCTGTAACCTTTCTTGAACATGGTCCACTGTCCCACAATCCCTAAACACTGTACTACTACTGCTGCGGTGGTGGTGGTGGTGGTGGTGGTGGTGGTGGTGTTTGTTGTGGCTTGGGCTCTCGGTAATCTGTGGTATTGTACTATAATATGTAAAAATAAAATACAGTGGGCCCAGAAACCACTAGTACTGTATCTGGAACTGTTATGAATTCTGAAGATAGCTATGTAATGATATTTTGGAACTCAGATGAATCCTCAAAACTATGTCAAAAAAACCAGATCCACTATGATAACATTGTAGTGACTTGTTTTCTGGCATAATTTGGAAGAATCAATGATCCTCCAATGTACCAAAGAGAGTTCCTCCCCTTAAGTAGCCAGTGATGTAGTGTACAATTTGGAAGCCACTAACCACTCCAAACTGGCATACTGTATGTTAGTCTAGTAAAGTCAGTAGCTTCTAAATCGTCAATTTAATCACAGCTTCCTTGATTAAACTGTAATAATCTACTTTAGTGGAGTTACCGTTAGTTATGTACTGAACTAAATTTTGCTATGGTATATAAAAATTTGATTAAACCAGACGACTGTTATTCGGAAGATAGATTGATCATATGCATGAAACTGTTAGCCAAGAATATTTCTATGCATATTTTGTACAATTATCTAAACTTGAAATAAAGTACACATTAACTCCTGAAAAATCTCACACAAAACAACTTTCTCTTAGCATAAAGGGCTGCATGGAATAAAAGTCACAAGTTGGGAGATGACAATGACTGATGTGTTGGTTCCATACACAATAAATACATGGACTCGTTTTCATCAGTCATTGTCATTATCTTACCTCTTAACTTTTACTGATTATTGCCCACAGCTATGATACTATACCTATACAGTATATCTATTTTCATTCATTATATTATACCATTTAAAGAACAGTACACACAAGTTCTACCTTACTTAAGTCAACAAGGAGAAAAGCTCGCACATAGTACTATAGAATATACAGTACAGTATTGTGCTAAATTGAATAATATATTGACTGACATTCACATAGTTTTTGTTACAAAGTCATTTACAATTCGAAGTCAAGTAGTACGTTCAATACCTCTATCTGCCAATACCTAAGCTTTCCCCAATTCTTTACAAATGATCATACCAGTACACTAGCAAACCTGTGATGATGTCAACAAACTGGAGACTATGGATTCCTCCAAACCATGCCATGATGTGATGCTGTACTAGGGTCAAGAGCTGTTTTGTGACAGAGTTTGAAGGAATCATTACATTTCAATTTGACAACAAAAACACAATCCCCTTAATTGATCCTACTTCTGGTAGTATCACTGAAATCTATAATTATAAAAAGTTGCAATAAGCTAAGAGTAACCACTGAATCTTTGCCATTATTTCCTTAAAAGAAATTTCCAAGAGTGTATTTCACTTATGCATCTGTTGTACAAAAAGGTGGGTGGGAGGAGGAAAAATAAGAACAACTGTAATGACCAACAGAGGATTGTGGATGATTAGGAAGCATCTGTTCTGATCCCTTGCACAGACTACTGATAAAAACGGCCATATGAATTTTCTTAGATGCCACCCAATACGCTAAACTTCTCCCAAACTTCACACATAATTCACATAAGTCAAGCATTATGCACCTGTTCTGGGGAATAACTCAATCCTTTATACTTACATTCCGCATGTTTTTATACATTATATTACAAAATCTCAGCAGTTTTTACCTTCAGTTTCAGAAGCATCAGTGAACTCTATCCATTCTTTCTTAGCTTAATATATGAAGCATATAAGATATTGCAGGCATATCATAAGTGACTGTTACTAGTTTATCTAAATAATCTACGCCACAAAGCAGACTCCATCCGTCTGGGGTGGTTTGAAAAAATCATCCATCAGTCATTGATCAACAAGCAACATTCAAAGCCGCTTATTAATGTAAACAACACTAAATTATTTTACTGGATTTGTAATGCTATGTACTTTATATACTTTCCATTGCTCACCTATATCTTGCTTTACCCAACAGTACGGTACTCTATCTTTCATCACCTGAACCCATTCTTTAATCATGAATCCAAATCCATTCCAGGCATTCCTGCCCCACTTTCCATTATCCTTACCCTACAGTAACCTCTACTAACCCTACCCTTTTTTCATGTTTGCTGTTTCTCCTTTCTATCTCCTCCTTTCTTCCTGTTACACTATCAATTCATTCATTCACCTATTCATCTCACTTTTGCCATTTTATTTTTACTCCTTACCTGAACATATCAATATTTAACATTTTTACACACAACCTGATTTCTCAAACAATGCTGGGTTACTTCCATTACATTCAGCGTTCTGCAATTTATAAACAGCATATCTATTCCTTATTTGTACCAGATTACAATACGATACCTCTATTGCAGTCAGTGTACTGTTTCTCTAATGATACTGGACTACTGTACCTCTTTTAAATTTCAATGGGCTAAGTTGCTACTGTCTGGGTATACGGTATTGTACTATACAACTATTGCCTACACAAAAGAAATCAATAAAACATGTTAGTGATGCAGCAGTATACAACTGGACACAGTACTAAATTGGTGCTACATCATCAACACACTTCACCATCGATATAAAAATTTTGACAGTTACAAAAAACTATATACTGTATCAGCTAATTTTACTTCTCAGATGCAAATGCAAATCATTAGTCAACATCAATATCCAATAACTCCAATCAATTCCATTCGAGTTAATTTACAAAAGTGGAGGAGTTATCACCACACTGATATATCTACAGTACTGTACACCAACGAAAATTGATGACATTATGAAGTATTCAATCACTGCTAAAAGAGTTATGCCGTCATCTGTTTTAGTGCCGTATTTATTGAACAAACACAGAAATCCTTATTCAAGCTGCGTATAAAATCACTCGGGTTATGAACCTAGAGCATCAGTTATATACGTGGTTTAAAAGAGATTAACGTGTGGGAAGTGACCTTGAGACCAATGCCAGGGGAGGAAAAAGCAATTTATATAACTTTGGCAACTACAATCATTAATGGTTTTGCCAGCTATGTGGTGTTCTGTGCAGGTCTGTATCATCGTTACTATCATGCAGTCTATTATACAGGGTCTTCAAATTTTTTTTTTTTTATAAAGGTATAAAAGCACAGGGAAAGGAAGAAAATTTTAAAGAGAAATTATTATTATTATTTTTTTGCTGGGGAGATAAAGTTATCTACAAATTTCCACCGCTGGAGAGAATGGACAGACTAGGAAGGGAGGTGTTATATCACTAAGAATAAGAAGGTGTGCGTGTGGGACTCGCTTTAACAGCTACCATCAAACATCTAGTCTCCGAGGTTTTATAAGGTGTGTTTAAAAGTGCAAATAAAAGGGTGAGTTTTGTTTACAGCGGCCTACATACCTTGTCCTTTAGTGATGGCCTCCGGTTTGGCTTGTAACATAGCACAAGATGTTATTAATCTCACAGTGATGATATACAGGAGGTCAATAGTTACCATAACATAGAATAATATAATGGAATGAATAATGCAAAATATAACATGGGGACCACACAGCTCCTCTACACAAGAATTATATATGTTCTCTGGGGAGGATGCCAAATCTTGCAGTTGATGGATGCACAAAATAATATCCGCAAAACTTAAACATACTGTATAAACATAAAGAGGTATCGTCAAAAGTGCGGAACATTTTGCAGAGAACACAGATATCCCTCCTCAGGGCAATGCATGTTCCAATCAACACCAAAATATTCTTGGAGATGTATTTTCATCCCATACCTCAACACTGAATAATTGTTCAGTTCAGGATGTATGTGTGCTTAGAGATACTAAATTTGGACTGAATTCCACACCACCAGAAATTTACATAGACCACAGCTGATGTCCTTTATTAATTAATGCAACACACTGAGCAACTTCAATGTTCCTCTGGATTCACAAAAGCTTCCACCACTGTTTTGAATAAGGTCTGCTTCTCACAGCAAAATAAATAAATAAATAATTAAATAAATAAATAAATACCCAAGTAAATTGTGATGGTGTGGGACAAGAATACATCTCCGGGTGGCCAGACGGCATGTGCCCAACTGACCACCACTGGGGAAACATCCATCAATCAATCATGCACTCAACAATCATGCACACGCACAAAAACTTAAGGTTATTTTTGTGGTAATATTTTTAAGCAAGTCAGTTAATTTGAAACTTTTTTAGCATTAAAGTATTCAGTTAATTTTGACATTTTTAACATCAAAGTATTTCGTTAATTTTGACATTTTTTACATCAAAGAATTCAGTTAATTTTGACATTTTTAACATCAAAGTATTAAGTAATATTCTGAGATGACCTGTTTAACCTTCCACAGCTGTCTGAGGAGAGACTCACTCCAAGGAATAAATAGTAAAGTTAACACATACCAACTTGTACTTGACCTGCGTATTGGTAAAGTACTACTTGACCTACTGTATATCCAAGGAGTAACTATACTGAACCTTTTAATTTAAACTGCGTTTCCCCACTTACTCTATCATCCAATAAAAGTACATCAGCCAAAAACAAAAGATCCTCAATTATACTAAACAATACTGTACCTATAACTGAACACATCAAATGAAGGTAAATTTGTGGCAGTGAATTGAAAGCTATCAATTCCTCTCACTATACCAGGAAACAGATCACCTACTATGAGGTTGATTGTTTCGAGATACAGTTATTGGAGGCGTTTGTAACCTGTAATTCACTGGTGCAGAGATTAAGTCGTATCGTTTGTCAGTTCACGAATATAGTTGCCAATTCAGCACTTTTTCCATGTCTGGCAGCATTAATCTTTTGGGTACAGTACAGTAAAGTAGTCCTTTATAAATGCAGTATCATAAGTACAGTAAGTATGACAATATATTGGTGCCAAGAGAATCACTAAGAATTCTCATTTCTGATTAAAAAAAAATCTTCAGACATAAGAAAATCTATATCATTAGCCACCACAGAAAAAGTACTCAATTGACATGAGTGATCCTAAACTGTGTCACATTACGTACTGTATAATATTATGTCCTCTCAATACTACTCAAGGTGAGAGGGTACGTTACAATATTAAGAGGATAAGTATGATGTTCCTGGCAAATTGGAGGCTTCAACTCTTCCAAACTGTGTCAAAAAACAGACAACCTGTACCTCAGTGTAGCCTCGGTTGTGAGCATTGTGGCACAGTTTGGTGGAATCATTAACCTTTAATTTGTTAATAACATCTTCCCCTTTTAAGGAAAGTCAAAACGTGATGACACGTTGCAATATGTCCGGAATATTATTTCTCAGCCTGTAATTTAGAGCACACATATATATACATGTATATGCAAATAAATAAGAAATTTAAATGTGTAGGCCTAACTACTATTCTGTAAATTAAATTTCAGGCTGTACCTGCACAGTACACAGTGATGGTTACTGTGGTACTGAAGGTGAAGAGAACATCCTTGCATTAGTCTCAAAACACAAGAGTATAGACAGTGCTGATATTTTAATCAATAATTAAAGCAAGTTGACCCTTTTTATAAACTGAGACAACTACTATATTCTGTAAAGTCAAATAATTATCAATATATTGGGTTAGTGCAACATTAATATATGTTTGTAGATCTGAAAAAATATATACATACACTATCAACATACTCTCCTGCAAATGGACACCGTTCAATTCCTCCCCATAAAATAAGGCTCTTTAATTAAATATAGTAAATAACTGTCTGTGGGGCAGGAGGCCATTCTGCCCCGGGAGAACATCAACAACAACAACTGTACAATACAGTAGAATATATATTAACAAAATATCTATTAGTAAATGCTTGGTCACTTAGTCCTAGCCATACTCCAAACATGAATATCCTTCAACAATTGTTTTGAAAATCCTAGGGCACCTCTCCACTGATCTTGCCTACACAAGATTCTATCCTTCATATGTCCTTTGCCTGAGTGTCGGTCTACTAGAGCTTCAGAGGACCAATCATTGTGTTGGCTATGGCTCTAAATACAGCAATGAGTATACCACCAACTGGTCATATAAATTAAGAGTAGATGAGAGAACCAGTGCAGTACATTTTTGCCAAGAAAAAAAATCTACAGCACAGTATAGATAATTATACATTCTCTTATACATCAAACAACTCATAGATTAATGTCTTGCTTATTCTACCATCCCATATATTGTTTGTGTTTCTCCACAAATCTGACTCATATACTGTATGTATTTAACAACTCTTCCCTCTGCTTAGTTCTCTGTTCTCTCACTTTAATTCTCTCATTCCTACATCTGGTTCTCTCTCTTGACTTATCACTGTATAATACCTACAGTATCTTTGTTCTCAATACCTAATCCAATTAGCATATGGTCCTGTACCAATGAGGGTCATACACATTAAGGGGGTAGTATAGTGATGGTAAATCTGGAGTAACTGAAACCTTTAATCTATTCCAAGGAACAGACCACCATTATTTTTGTTAATATGGTTCCATTTCCTGGCAGACTTTGGAGGAATCAAGGTGCTCTAATGTACTAAAATTATACTATCCCCTTAAGAGCCATAGACTAAGTGACAATGATGATCAGTGAGATGGCTCAATCGACATTATAGTACGGCATACATACAGTTAAATCACTGGCCTTGGTTATCACTTAGCCCATAATGCTTCTTAGATAATCACGGACCCACATATTAAAACAAAAGTATCTCAACCAGAATCAGAATGTCAATAGCAGCTACAAGTCCTATTAATTATAAAGTCAACAAGAATATCAGCCATATTAATAATTATAAACTCAACCTGGACCAGAGCCTCAACAACAGCTACAAATCCTATGCATAATTATATACCTGTACTACACTGTAACCACAAGTCCTATCAATCATCTGGTACGGTACCGGAATGAATGCCAGCAGTGTGTGGCGTGCTTACCCTGTAGTACTGGTTGTCGGCGTAGCTGTCCAGGCAGAAGGGGAGGCGACGGTTGTATTCCCTGACCCTCTCCTCGATATCTGGGTGCTCGGAGGGACGGTTGGCCACCACCATGAACTGTCCGTCCAGGGTGAGTAGGTCCATTTCCAGGCATTTCCTTTTCTTGCTTTCTGTCTCGGACTCAGTTTGGAAGTCTGTCGTCGGGATCAATATGTATTTGTATATGTGTTGTGTTGTATGTGTGTGATGGGGGGAGGGGGAAGTGGAGGTTATTGCCAGTTATTCTTTTAATTATGTTCATCATTTCTTTTTGTCTATAACTCTATATGTTCACTGTACTTCTTTATCTACCATGAGGCTGAAAGCTTTATTTAGAGGGATGAAGGAAGTAGGTAAAGTACAGTACAGTAAGGTATTTGTGTGTGACGGACTCTTCAATGTCAAGTCATCCATCCTCCACAACTATTATGTACTATTGGCCACAAGAATTCATACACATGCTGTTATATTTATGGGTTTACAACATATAGAAAATGTAAGACTACTTGACTACACTACAACATTATTATTAATTTGTCGTTTTGCTCTCACCGAGTCATTTGGTTGACTATATTTATTGCACTACTTCCAGAATAATTACCTCTATTACCATATAGCCTGTGTAAGAATTCCTGTGGCCAACTGTACAAACCAATGAACTACTCACTCCAGAGATACTCATGCCAGTCATTGGGGTTGTATTCCTCCTGTTCAATAAAGAGCAAGAGGTACTCCTTCTGACTCCTTTTGCTTTGGAACACCCCAGTCATTGCCATCGCTGTCATCATCTCACCCAGCAGCGTCCGGTGACCAATGTATACATAGACTGGGAAGGAGAACAATAACAGTACAATTGGCTATTGATGCATCCCAAATCAACTCTTTAATTCAATACATAGAATCGAAAGGACACCAACAAGAGTACAGAAGACTATTGATATATTACAATACTGTACATAGACTGGACAGGACAACTACAACAATGAACTAACAATGAACATTCAACCCTCCATCCATCTTACTCCTGGTGGTGTTCTTCGTATCTTGGAAGATGAGTGAGAGCTTATCCTTGTTGAACGGCCTCACATGTTTGATGGTCATGTTCTCCCTGTGAGCCTCTGCCCTCAGTGTCTCCATGGTACTCTCTTGGTCCACTTGGTAGATGATGGAGAATTGGGTCCAGTTGTTGTGCTTCAAAGTGGCCACTGTTGTCCGGATAATCTGTAAGTAAGTGGGTTGATTTAATAACAGAAAAGACATTAGGGAGAACTGAGAGGTGCTGTGTGTAATGTGGAGTTATTGTATGTACAGCTGCCAGCACTTATAATGTTATAAAGTCAGCGTTGTCAGTCCTCGTCTCCTGTATCCGTTATCAGTGCTGGCAGTTGTATGAGAACGTTCGAAGACTTATCAGTGAGAAAGGGATGGTACAGTATAAAACATTCTCAGGCTCATTTGACACATGGATGGAGGTAGAAAAATATTATACTCTCGTCTTCATTTCCTTACAGTGTGATGAAAACCAAAATGTATTGCATCCAATTATCTCAATTAACAGGAACGATGATTTACACGTGAGAATACTGATGATTGAGCACATGAACTGACTTACAGAACTTATGTACAAAATATATGGCAATGTGAATCCATAGAAGTTACGAAAATAAACTTATCTTTTTAACTTATTGGATCAGTGAGGTTTCCCAAGTGAGAGTATAATTACTTGGTATAATACTGAGTACAGTACATTACAGTACCTATGTTAAATACATTACTTGTCTGAAGGGTACACTATACAGGCTGGATAAATCAGTAAGATATACAACAGAAACCAAGGAATGTGGCCGAATTAAGGGAGTAGTAGTGTTGGTCAATCAGGAGCAACTGATTCCTTCAAACTATTCCAAGTAAAGGGCCACCATTATATTTGCTAATCTGGTCCTGTTTCCTGGCATACTTTGGAGGAATCAAGGCACTCTACTGTACACCCCAGAAGTGTATTTTCCCCTTAAGCCAAATGAAACAATCTTAAAAATAAAACAGAGATAAAAGTCACGTGAAGAATATCATCATCATCATCATCAATACCCCAATTCCCTTTTTTCATGGGGTGAGGAGGCTCTAGCGCCAGTGTAGTACCCCCGACAGACAAGGGGTCAAGCTCCAATGCTATTTGAACCATTGGTGGAGTCATTGTTATAATAGAGAGTGGGGACTGCAAACCTCACTCCCTCCCCCTGAATCGTAGAATGGTGGGCAATGGGGACGCCACTTCCCTACGCCACACGTGAAGAATATACATTAAATAAAACTCACATTGATCTCTGAAGGGTTAGTCCTGGCGAAGGTCTTCAGTTTGGACGCTCTTTCATTCCTGCAGCCCTATGGACACAAATAACATTAATTAACGATTCATTTTGTCGGTGAATTGGAAGGTACTGAAACTTATTCCTCCAAACCATATGCCACGGAACAGATCACTATTATTAGTCTGTTGTTTTCTAGCATATTTAGGAGAAATCAGTCAGTAGCCTTCAAGATTAGAATCTCCCATCCATACATCATTACTCCAAAACTTCCTTTACTAAGAATAATAACCCACCTAAGTTCCGAAATGGCACGGGGGAAAGTTTCAGTAAATGGTTAATTTCATATAAGGATTGGTAATGGTAAGATTTTTGAACTACTGTACCGTGATAGCAATTTATAAAAATATTTCCTTCCTTTCTTTATTATATCAGGGAATGAATAGATACATACAACATACAGTAAGTATGTAACTGTGTGGAGCTCCAGATAACCTTTAACCAACTAGACAGTGTGTGTGTGTGTGTGTGTGTTGTACTGTACCTATAACCAAGTACAGTATACAGATAGTGTGTGTGTGTGTGTATTTACGTTGTTGTATTTACCTACTTGTAGTATACAAAAAAAATAAAAAAATAAAATAAATACAGGATCTGAGCTAGGTTCGTATTGTCCCGTCTCCATGACTACTTTTATCCAGACTAATTTTAAACATATGAATATTCCTTGCCCGCACCACCTTCCCCTCCAACCCATTCCAGACATCTATACTTCTGTTCGGGAAGCTAAATTTGTTTATATCTTTGTGGCAACCATCTTTGCTCAGTTTGTAATCATGTTTTCTTGTTCTCCCAACATCCATCAAAAGATCATCTCTATCCAGTCGATCCAATCCTCTTAAACGTTTGTACATTGTAATCTCTTAGTCTCCCTATCCTGGGGTGCAGAGGTAGCTCCAGTTTCTCTAGTCTTTCTTCGTAAGACAGTGTGTGTGTGTATGAATATGTGTGTGGATGTGTACAGTACCTACAACCAAGTATATAGATAGTGTGTGTATGTATATATGTGTGTGTGTGTGTACAGTACCTACAACCAAGTATATAGATAGTGTGTGTATGTATATGTATGTGTGTGTGTGTGTGTGTGTGTACAGTACCTACAACCAAGTAGACAGTTCACGTTGTTGTTGTTGTTGTTGTTGTTGTTGTGTGTGTGGTGGGGGGGGGGGTGCACAAGCATTGAGGCAACTTTGCAACTTACGGCCCTAAAAAAAAAAACAATCTGCTGAAAGAAATATAGACCCATGTATGAGGAGGGGTGGGAACGGACTTGGGTGGATGACTGTACACTTCACTTTACACCCCATAAGACAAGTGGTGGGCGTGAGGGAGGGAGACTAGAGCTATAATGGTAAGGACCCCACTTTGTAAAGATACATCCATCCACTTGAGCTAGCCAAGATGCACACCCAAATAAAATACACAGCAAGCCAGCCAGTCAGTCAATCATCTTGTAGTCAGTGTTATCAAGACGTTTTGTATACAGTATACTTGAACCCTTTTATATAATCTATGAACTGAGCTTGCATATAACACTTGAATATAAGAGGTTAGTGTGAGTGTTGTCTTGGCGTGTACAGACGGAGGAGTGTGTGCTTGCAGCAGTTGAGTATATATAGATAAATTATTGGTGGGCACTTGAATATAAGAGGTTATTGTGAGTGTGGTTTTGGCGAGCTCAGACAGAGGAGGTGGTCTTGTGATTCGGTTAGGTTGGCAACACTGTCTGGTACTGAGGCACGCGTCATATAATAAACCCACACACTAGGCCACAGTGTTTTGAAAATACCATTAACTACTTGTGATGTCGCTCAAGATAAGTGCATGAGAGGCCACTTCTTTACACACACACACACACACACACACACACATTTGTATTAATACTTACCGTAACAACACACACATACACAACTCTGCCCAGGGGGGCTGATTTTATTCTATGTGAATATTATCCATCCCCCACAGGGCTAGAAAAAAGATTGTTGTAGGATCTGGTAACTTTCTAGTGAATTTGATGAGATCTGCCCACATGGATTAAAAATCCACGTGAAGTGTACTGCAACCGGAGGCATTTTTTTTTTTTCACTACTGTGTGGACCGCCAGCACACAGGGGGTGCATTTCCCTTTGCATGCAGCAGTGTAAACTCCCTCCCCCCCCTTATGGTCTCTTCAGGGCTGGTCTCATGGAAAGTGCAGCCCCACTTGTAGCTCTTGTGGTAACTTGGACTTGGGCCCACAGCACTGGCTGTGGGATCAAAGACCTCCCCAACCTCCTTGGCGGTAGGAGGTCCCCAGACTCCCTGGTCCAGTAAGCTCTGGTCCCGTTTCCCTGGGATGTGCTTCGGTAGCTCAGGCATATAGGGCCAGCCCCTCCTTTATTTTAATTTGCTATTTCACTGCTACCAGAGCCATTCTGCCCCAGGGGAACATCAACAACACACACAACTCCTCTTTTTCTTGCACAATCTTATTAAGTCAAAATGGGATTAGGAAGAACACACACACACACACAGTTGTGATGAAATGGGATTTCTTAGTAGCATGACAAAATAGAAGTCGAAGTCAAACCAAACAAGATAAAAAAAACTTTAGAAGGGGAACTACAATGAATTAAAAAAGTATTTCAGAAACATTAACTGGAACGAAATGATGGAAGTTGAAAACATAAATGATCAATATCTAAGTTTATGCAGAATATATAACGAAGGAGTGATGAAATATATCCCACAAAAAACACACAAAAACTAACAAAATCAAACAGTGGTTTAATGGTGAATGTATAGAAGCCAAGAAAAAGAGAGACACCTTATGGAACAGATTCAGAAGACATGGCGGTGAAAGATCATATAATAAATTAAAAAAAAAAAAAAAATGGATATACCAAGATAAGAAGAGAAGCCCAAGTGGAATATCAGAAAGACATTATTAATAAAAGTAAGTAACAACCAAGCTATTCTACAGTTATATTAAATGCAAAACCAAAGTGAAGGACAAAATTCAAAACATTATGAATGAAGGAAAAATGTACAGGTATACAGAATAACAATCTGCGAAATTTTAAACACAAATTCCAGTCTGTATTCATTAAGGAAAATGTATTCACACCAGAAAAAAATTCAAACACAAACAAAAACTAAGAGAGTTTGAGGTGAGCAGATTAGAAATAGAAAAAGAGCTGAAAGCTGTGGATAAAACTAAAGCAAGTGGACCTGATGAAATTTTATGTTGGGTATTAAAAGTGAGAAACATGTATACATTGTCAGCAAATCTGAGCGTGGCCTTCACTTATATAGACGAAGAAATGGTCAAGAAAATAATCACATCCTTTATAAGGCCTACCTTGGAATATGCTGCAGTAGTATGGAACCCACATTTAAAGAAACATATCACCAAATTAGAAAAAGTGCAAAGAGCAGCAACAAGATGGCTACCAAGTGTAGAACTAAGCTATGAAGAAACAATAGAGAAACTAAAGTTACCTAAACTGGAAGAAAGACGAAAAAGAGGAGATATGATTATGGTTTACAAATGTGTCACAGAAAAAGAAAAGATATATATAGAGAACTTGTGTCAATAAGGAATACCTACAATGAGAGGTCACAGTAAGAAATTAATTAAAAGAAGAAGAGATAAAGATGTACAGAAATATACCTTTCCAAAAAGAGTAATAAACCAATGGAACAAATGACCAGAAAAAGTGGTGTGTGTCAAAAACATACATAACTTTAAAGAAAAATATGATAATTGGGCTTTAGATAACGGGACATTACGAGCTTGACTCAATCCTGTAAAGATACAAATAAGAACACACACACACACACACACACATACACTGTCTGTATACTTGGTTGTAAACACACACATACAATGTTCGAAACTTTATGTGTTGAAGGAGTATAATGACGATTTTTCTTAGCTTTAGTAAAAAATATCCTATGTAGTGTGAACATTTCGAATTGAAGTCGTCGCTGTTGTTGTTTTTAATTATACATGATCAGAATTAAAACTCCCGTATTATTATTATTATTATTATTATTATTATTATTATTATTATTATACTGCAATATTAATGAATTCGAGTTACAACTAAATTGGCCCCATGCCTGTCTATAGATCACAACAACAACAACAAACAATAACAGTCCGTCTTAAAAGTTTTTTAATTTACTATTAAGACATGTTGTAAGTTTTTCTATCTTGAAATTTATTATCCCTCCTAAATTTGGTCTTTCTTCAGTCTATATCCTGTTTCCCTTTGTTTGTGTGTGTGTGTGTGTGTGTGTGTCATTTCTCTCTCTCTCTCTCTCTCTCTCTCTCTCTCTCTCTCTCTCTCTCTCTCTCTCTTCAATAGGCTTTCTCTTCCTTCCTTCCTTTTACTTTTCTCCTCCTTCCTTCCCTCCTTTCTTCCTTCCTTTTACATTTCTCCTTTCTTCCTTCCTTCCTTTTACTTTTCTCCTCCTTCCTTCCTTTTACTTTTCTCCTCCTTTCTTCCTTCCTTTTACTTTTCTCCTCCTTCCTTCCTTCCTTTTACTTTTCTCCTCCTTTCTTCCTTCCTTTTACTTTCTCGTCCTTCCTTCCTTCCTTCTTTCCTCCCACTTCCTCCTCCGTTCCCTTTCTCTCAGCAATTTCATTCTCATCACTCCTTATTTGTTCGTCTCCATCCACCCACAATTTCTTTTATTACCCCCTAAAACTTTCTCCACATATCCTCTCTCTCCTCTCTCTCTCTCTCTCTCTCTCTCTCTCTCTCTCTCTCTCTCTCTCTCTCTCTCATGTGTATCTTTATTTGTTTCATATTTTCAATGTATACAATCGTCAGAAACAAAACGAGCAAAAATCAATTCATCTCAGAATCAAAACGAAAATAAGGGAAAGAATCAATCATTCAATCAATCAACTCACGTCTGAAATAAAACGAGAAAAGGGGAGTAAAGAAAAAAATAAACAAACCCAGAGAAAAAGAGGTTAGAATCAAATCAACCACATCAATATAAATAAATAAATATATATAATAATAATAATAATAAAAATAATAATAATAATAATAATAAATAAAATAAACACAGAGAAAATAAGGGCAATAATAAAAACAAACCCATCAAGCAATTTAATTCTCAACTCACGTATGACAGCATGGGAAGATTGGTGCCCTCAGCGACGGTGCCTTCAACGTAGCAGGTGTGTTCAGGACCGAAGATGGCAGACACGTTCTCACACAGCAAGTCCACCATGTATTTGCTGCCCAGGGCCTCGCTTCCCTCGGTGTCCTGCCACTGTGTGTGTATGTGTGTTGGATTAATTAAGGGCATGTTGAACTTTGGCATGGTTGCTATACGTACACTCGCAATCCAAAATTTGTATCCAGGTCTTGTTGAAGTTTCGAATCATTTGACTTACTAGTGAACCAATTACAACTCTTATCCTGTTTGATATTTGCTTGAGCTCTCTTAATACTCGATCAGGCTATTCGAAACAGGCCTGGATACATATTTTGGATTGCGAGTGTACAGTCACGAGCACTAATAAGTATACAGCTTTGGTTAAAGTTTTGAACAGTCCACCAATTCACCAACGAACTAATTCCAATGGAGATCTTGTTGTGCATTAATTTAATTACTGTCTCTAGGTATTCGAAGCACACCTGAATACTTATTAGTGCTCGTGACTGTACACTCGGATACCACAGTCCCTATAGCCCACCTGAGTCGAAGCCCGAGATCTGAAGCAGGTGGTTTCTGGACGACAGCCCACCCAAAGCCTCCATTGGTTCGAAATGTGTGTGTGTGTAGCCTTGTGATGGTTTGGGTGGGCTGTCGTCCAGAAACTCCCGGCTTCAGATCTCGGGCTTCGACTCAGGTGGGCTAGGGACTGTGGTATCCGAGTGTACAGTGCAGTGCAGTTGCCGACACATGAAACACACACACACACGAATATTATATGCAAAATTACCACAAGGAAAAATCATTGGCGAGACAGTGTTGTAAGTATTTGGAGAATAATCTGCACAATCCAGTTACTGCAAACATGATGAACGAACCTCGAGAATCTCACATTTTTACTTCTTTCGAGAGTAATGTTTCCTCAGGGCACTTGATTCCCTTCTGTCTGTCACGTGCACTCCAACACTCGTATCCTATAGGCTAACACACACACACACACACACACACACACACTCTCTCTCTCTCTCTCTCTCTCTCTCTCTCTCTCTCTCTCTCTCTCTCTCTCTCTCTCACCTTGAACCTGAGCTTGTATCCCTCCGGCAGTAGTGTGCTATTGTTGATGACATCGACGGCGTAGGTGAAAGCCCCTGGCAGCTTGAGGCCGAGGCGTTCTGTCCTCACGCCCCTTCGAGTCGGCAGGAACCCCACCAGGAGGGTCTTGTTCGTGTCCTGAGGGAGGCGCAGGAGGGATGGGAAGAAAGAGAGTGAGGGTGGGAAAAATGAAGGAAGGGAAGGAAGGGTGGGTGGAAGAAGGAGATAGGAAGGGAGGGCAAGAGAGGAGGAGTGGGTGGGAGAGAGAAGGAAGGAAGAGGGGTGGGAAGAAAGAGAAGAATGGTGTGAAGAATGGAGGGAAGGTGGGAGAGGGAAAAAAGGAAGGAGGAAAGGATGGCATGATATCCTTCCTTATAACATCTTTTTTTTACCTATAATATTTATGTGTTGGGGATACATATATACAGTCACTTCCAACAGTCCTGCAACACCTTCCAATGCACCGAGTTTCGAAAAGATAAAAAGATACTAAGCTATAATATACAGCCATTCCTGTGTCACTTAAACAATAACACTGACCCATAAAATTCACCCAAAAAATTACTTAATGAATCAAATTGACATACTTGATGCAGGACTACTGACTGACCTTGCATGGATGTCCCGTACCAGAACAATAACAACATGCTTTATTTACAATTAGATATTTTAGGTTCGTATCTCACCTCCAAAATGGGCCACTCGTGCACCATGTCACAGCCTTTATTCTCTCGTCTCCCCGCCAAATCCTCCCTGTAGATGGCCGGCAATAGCGTCGTGGTGGTCACAAGGTCTGATGATGTTGTTGGTGCTTCTGTTGGGGCTTCCGTCGTGTCAATTTCCTGGGCTCGAACCGGGACAACCGCACCACACAGAACCAGGATTAGCACCGTCGTCATTCCCGCTAACCACCAATTTTTGGGGCCAAATTTAGGTCGGTAGATGGTGTTGGTGGCTTGTTGTTGTTTTTTGCGAGGCCGAGAAAAACAGGTGGTGTTGGTGTTGTTGTTGTCTTGCATGTCGAGGAACCGTGATGAGTGGTTGTCGAAGTGTTGTGGAGAAGACGGTGGAGGACAAATGTAGCTATGGTTTGGTAGTTGGGAGGAGATGGCTGTTTTTTGTTGTTGTTGTTGATATGTTGTCTGTCTTCCTAGTAAAGGGTTGTTGTTGTTGTGTGGTGCATCATTTTCTTCAGGTATCTGTTCCTTTTTCTTGTTCTTCTCTTCGTCCTCTTCTCCCCCGCCGTCCCATCCCCACCAGCACCGCCCCTGCGCCCACATCACCTCTCTCGCCTGCTGCACACAAACAACAAAAGGACATAAAGTTTCAATACACATATGTAGTGGCCGGACCTGAGAGTTAAAAGGCAGGATTTGAAAGCTGGACTAATGGAGTACCCCTTTGGCTCACCCGGCCCACAAACAAACCAAACTGTTGACTAAAAATTTTATCACGTTCTCATAAGATGTGATTATTTTGAATAGTGAGTAGCCTAGCTGCTTGTAGTAAATTAGAAGATATTTGTCTCACACACACACACACACACACACACACACACACAGGATATACAGATAAAACACCCCTATTTTTGGTTACCTTGGTGTAGTTATTTAGAGAAGTGTATACTGTATCGTGTGGGAGTACTGCTGTGGCTAATTGTCTTATCAACACCACAGTATCCTTCCCGCCTGATAAACCTGTTAAATATAGCACTCTAACCCACTGCCTGTTACGCTAGCCTACACCACCTCACTCACACACACACACACACACATAACTCTACTACTACTACTACTACTACTACTACTACTACTACTACTACTACTACTACTTCTTTATACGAGCAAGGGCCTGTTTTGTGGAATTGTAGGGAAGAATCAATTGCTTTCCATTATTTTTTCACTTTCTAGTACAGTACAAGTGGACTATCTCTCTCCTTAGTTATTGTATGTAAACCCACACCTAAAAAATGATACCGTACAGTTGCCAACACTTATAACTGGTACGGTACAGGCAGGAGTTACACAAGGACTGACAACAACAACACTGACCGTACCAGTTATGTGTGCCGGCAACTGTACACTCGCAATGTCATGTTGAAGTTTCGAATCATTTGACATAGTAGTGAGCGAGCTCAAGCACATATGAAACAGGATAAGCATTGTAATTGGTTCACTACTATGTCAAATGATTCGAAACTCCAACAAAACCTGGATACAAATTTTGGATTGCGAGTGTACAGCCATGGGTGATAGTAGTGGACCAGGGTCCACGAGTGTTGGAAAGCAACTGAACAGAATTCGAAAAAGTGAGTCTTCTAACCCTCTCTCAACGTTGAGAATGGTTTGGAAAATTCACTTGTACGAACTCTGTTCAGTTGCTCTCCAACACTCCTGGACCCTGGTCCACCACTATCAGCCACGGCTATACCTATTAGCCCTGCTATTTATATCTATTTGGAAAGATTTTAAGCTCGTATAGCCTACCGTCATACTTTTTGTTTACATTCGGGAAAAGTTTTAAGCTCGTATACTGTCATAGTCTTTGTTTACATTCGGGATATAATTTTTTAAGCTCGTATCTCTCACCTTGGCTTGAGGGTTTCCACACGTCGCCTACCAGCTCATTTTATCATCACATCTGAAAGGCAGGGAGGGGATGGTATAATTAGCACCATATCATACAGTTGGTTAATTATAGGCACTGATATCAGTACACACACCTTTTCCTACTGTTAATTAATTGCATACAATGTACAGCCAGGGAAAAAGTGTTTATGTACAGTAGGCAAAAAAAAAAGAAAAGAAAAGAAAAAAAAAAAAGAATACTGAAATAAACTAAAATTATCCATAGAGGAGTTACAATACTTTTTATTTATTTTTTTCTGAAACCGAACGACATTTTTATTATTTTTCATTATATATATTTTTCATTATCACAAGGACACACATTATATCCATTATATATATATACGGTACATATTTTTTTTAAGTAGGGGGGTAGGTCATTCCATATATAATTAAAGGGAGTAATAATATACTTGTTGGTTCCTTCAAAGCATATAATAATTACGTCAGAAAACAGGACCATATTCACAAAAATATTGGTGGCCTGTAGCTTGGAATAATATGGAAGAATCAGTTGCTCCAAATTCACCAACCCTGTACCCGGTTTCTGTAAAGGAAAGTGAATGGCTACTGATTCCTGCCAATACCTACTGTGCCATGAGACAGATCCCCTAGTCGTTTTCCTGGCAATAGTTTGGTGGAATCAGATGACCGTAAATTTACCAAGAGGAGTCCAGACCTTTAAGAGAGTGTGTGTGTGTGTGTGTGTGTGTGTGTGTGTGTGTGTGTGTGTGTCCTCCTCGCCTTGAAACGTGTGTGTGTGTGTTCTCTTCGCCTGTAAACGTGTGTGTGTGTGTTCTCGCCTTGAAAAGAGTGTGTGTGTGTGTGTGTGTGTGTTCTCCTCGCCTTGAAAAGAGTGTGTGTGTGTGTGTGTCCTCCTCGCCTTGAAAAGAGTGTGTGTGTGTCCTCCTCGCCTTGAAAAGAGTGTGTGTGTGTGTGTGTGTGTGTGTGTGATAACATTAATTAGACGTGTTCTGCCAGTAGCTCGTCTTACACGCCTGTTCTTGTGTGTGTGTGTGTGTGTGTGTGTGTGTGTGTGACAACAATAAGTAAGTGTCAAGTAACCTCCCTTCTTTTCTCCTTCCCACCTCTTCTTCCCTTCTTCACACTACTCCCTCCTCCACTTCTCTCTCCTCCTTCTCACCTCTCCATTTATCGCCTATTCTTCTCTTCTTCACACTCCTACAACTCCTCCTCCTCCTCCTCCTTCTCACCTCTCCATTTATCGCCTCTTCTTCCGTCCTTCACTTCTCTCTCCTTCTCACCTCTTCATTTATCGCCTCTTCTTCCCTTCTACACACTCCTCCCTCCTTCGGTTCTCTCCACCTCCCTTCTCATTTCCCTCCTCTCTCCCTTTCTCCCTTCCTTCTTGCCTTGTTTTCGTATCAAGGTAAACTTAAGGGATAAGAATATTTCCAAGGCCAGTGACCTGTGCTAACCTCCCTCTCCCCCTCTCCCTCACACTCTCCCCTCTCTCCCTTCCTCCATCACACACTCTCTTTCATCTATCGCTCTCTCTACTCTCTCCCTCACACTCTCTTCCATCTATCCCCCCTCTCCCTCTTCACTCCCTCTCTCATACTCACTCCTCCATCCATCTCTCTCCCCCTCCTTTCATCACTCTCCTCTCTTCTCTTCTCTTTTCTCTCCTCCCTCCCTTTCTCACTCACTCACATTCTCCTCCCTTCCTCTCTCTTTTCCCTTTCCGTAGTTTGGATAATAATCACACACACACACACACACACACACACACACACACACACACACACACACACAGTTTTCGAGCCTGACTTGGTAAAGGTGGCAACAACAGAAATAATGACCCCCCCCCAAAAAAAAAAAGAGATTCTCCCCTTCAAAATATCCCACCTCACATCCACACCTATCTATCTATATCTATCTATCTATCTGTCTATCTATCCATATATAGCTATCTATCTATCCATATCAATCTAGCTATCTATTCATATCTATCTATCTATATCTATCTATCTATTTATCCATATCTATCTATCTATCCATATTTATCTATCTATCTATCTATCCCTATCTATCTACCTATATCTATCCATCTATCTATCTATCCATATCTATCTATCTATCCATCTATCTATCTATCCATATCTATCTATCTATCCATATCTATCTATCTATCCATATCTATCTATCTATCCATATCTATCTATCTATCCATATCTATCTATCTATCCATATCTCTATCCATATCTATCTATCTATCTATCTATCCATATCTATCTATCTATCCATATCTATCTATCTATCCATATCTATCTATCTATCCATATCTATCTATCTATCCATATCTATCTATCTATCCATATCTATCTATCTATCCATATCTATTTATCTATCTATCTATCCATATCTAACTATCTATCTATCTATCCATATCTATCTATCTATCTATCTATCTATCTATCTATCTATCTATCCATATCTATCTATCTATCCATATCTCTATCCATATCTATCTATCTATCCATATCTATCTATCTATCTATCCATATCTAACTATCTACCTATATATATCCATCTATCTATCCCTATTTATAATTTGGTTCCCTTCCCACTACGGCTATGTTAATCGTTATAATTATATATATGGACTAAATAATTATATAAACTTGGGTCTGTTGCTTGGTTTTCATGCAGTGTGTAATAATTCTAAGTAAAGTGTGTTTGTCCTCTCTCTCCTTCCTTCTCTCTTTTAGTTTCCTTTCTCTCTCTCCCTCCCTCCCTTCTTCTCTCTTTATTTATTTCTCTCTCTCCCTCCATCCTTCCCTCTTTATTTTCCTTTCTCTTTTAATTCTTTTTTCTCTCTTCCCCTCCTTCCTTCTCTCTTTTATTTCTTCTTCCTCTCTCTCTCCTTCCATCCTTCTCTCTTTTATTTCTTCTTCCTCTCTCTCTCCTTCCATCCTTCTCTTTTTTATTTCTTCTTTCTCTCTCTCCCTCCATCCTTCTCTCTTTATTTTCCTTTTCTCTCTCCCTCCCTCCTTCCCTCTTTATTTTCCTTTCTCTTTAATTCTTCTTTCTCTCATTCCCTCCCTTTCTATTTTCCCAACTTTTGTATTCTGCTTTACTTTCATTCATTCATTCATCTCTCTCTCTCTCTCTCTCTCTCTCTCTCTCTCTCTCTCTCTCTCTCTCTCTCTCTCTCTCTCCTTTAAAACCCTCACCTCCCTCCCTTCACATCTGTTCCTGATATCTTAACAACACTTACCTCAATAAGGCTCCCTTCCCTTCCCTTTTCTCCCTCCCTTATATTTCTCCTTTCCATTTCCCTTTCTTCTTCTTCCCTTCCTTCCTGCCCATCTCTCTCCCTCTCCTCCCTTCTTCTTCCTTATCCTTCCTTCCCTTCCCTTCTCTCCCTCTCTTCTATTTCTTCTTCCCTTCCTTCCCTTAACTCCCTTCCACTTCCTCTGTCTTTCATTTCCTTTCCATCTTCCTTTTCTCCCTCTCCTCCCTTCCTCCTTATCCTTCCTTTCCATCTTCCTTTTCTCCCTTTTCTCCCTCTCCTCCCTTCCACTTCCTCTGTCTTTCATTTCCTTTCCATCTTCCTTTCTTTTCTCTCCTTCCTTTCTTCTGGTGTCTCAATTTTCTTTACTTCCTCGTCATAAATTCTGTCCGTCTGTATGTCTCTCTCTCGCCTTTCTGGCTCCAGGCTTCTAGCTTCTAATTACGAGGTGGAAGGAAGGGAGGGAAGGAGGGAAGAAAAGGATGTAGGGAAGGAAGAAAAGGAGGAAGGGAGGGAGGGAGAATGGATGGATGGATGGATGGATGAAGGAAGGAAGGAAGGAAGGAAGAAAAGAAGGGAGGGAGGGAGGGAGAGATGGATGGATGAAGGAAGGAAGGAAGAAGTGGAGGGAGGGAGGGAGGATGGAGGAAGGAAGGAATGAATGAAGGAAGAAAGGGAGGATGTATGAATGAATGAATGAAGCAAGGAAGGAAGGAAAGGGAGGGAGGGAGGGAGGAAGGAAGGAAGGATGGATGGATGGATGAATGAATGAATAAAGGAAGGAAGGAAGGAAGGAAAGAGAGTATGGGTAGATGGATGGATGGATGGATGGAAGGAAGGAAGGAAGGAAGGAAGGAAGGAATGAATGAATGAATGAATGAAGGAAGAAAGGGAGTATGTATGGATGAATGAATGAATAAAGAAGGAAGGAAGGAAGGAAAGAGAGGATGGGTAGATGGATGGATGGAAGGAAGGAAGATATAAAAACACAGAAGAGAAAGACGAGAAGAAAAAGATAGAAAACAAAACAGAATGGGGGAAAGAAAGAAGGAAGGAAGGAAAACAAAGATAGGAAGAAACAAAGACACACAGAAAAAAAAAAAAAAGTGAAAGGTCAAGATAAAAAAAATTGAAAGAAAGAAAAATGACAGAACGAGAAGTGAACAATATTTACGAGAGACATTGAGTGTTGAAGAGAAAAGTTGTGTAGTGAGAAAGGAAGGTGAAATGCTGTATTTATCTTTCTCTCTTGATCTATTTATCAAGTTATTTATTTACAGTACTTATAATTCTATGTGCCTATCTATCTATCTATTTATTTATCTCTACCTCTGTCTCTGTCTCTCTCTCTATCTATCTATCTCCACCTCTCTCTGTCTCTGTCTATCTATCTATTTCCACCTCTGTCTGTCTATCTATCTATCTATCTATCTCCACCTCTGTCTCTCTATCTTTCTATCACCACCTCTGTCTCTGTCTTTCTATCTATCTATCTCTCTTTATCTATCTATTTATCTCCACCTCTGTCCCTCTCTCTATCTCCACTTCTATCTCTATCTTTCTATCTCCACCTCTGTCTCTCTCTATCTATCGTTCTCCATTTCTGTCTCTCTTTATCTGCCTATCTATCTCCACCTCTGTTTCTTTCTATCTATCTATCTTCACTTCTGTCTCTTTATCTATCTATCTATCTCCACTTGTCTCTCTTTATCTATCTATCTCCACCTCTGTCTCTTTCTCTATCTATCTATCTATCTCCACCTCTCTATCTATTTATCTATCTTCACTTCTGTCTCTATCTATCTATCTATCTCCACCTCTCTCTCTATCTATTCAACTATCTCCATCTCTATCTATCTATCAATCTCCACTTCTCTTTCTACATCTGTCAATATATCTAGTTATCTATTGACAGTACCAAGGAATCTATGACTGTCTATCTATATAATCTACCTAACATAATTTATATACTGTACATCTATACTTGTGCCTCCGTTTGTGTCTGTGTGTAATCACGATATCTCCCAAAGTCGTGAACCTATGAACACGAAAATTAAATAAGCAGACGGGATATGCGACACGGAAGAGGTGACTACGAGAATAAATAAATAAACACACACACACACACACCTAACCATCTAATATTGTTGTCATAAACGA